>JAOPUA010000161.1:7207900-7234738 GCA_027122455.1 Trisopterus luscus | reverse complement strand
TGTGTGTGTGTGTGTGTGTGTGTGTGTGTGTGTGTGTGTGTGTGTGTGTGTGTGTGTGTGTGTGTGTGTGTGTGGAAAGAACAGGTCATGAGAGCGAGGGAAGAAACGCTATGGCGGCAAGGAAAACAAAGCGAAAAAGGTTTTGAGCAGATAAAAAGGGTGAAAAGGGGAAGAGCTGAACACAGATAGAGGGAGATAGGGAGAGGGGGGGGCGGTGAAGGAAAGAATGACAGCAGGTTAATGATGACCAGCCATACTAGGAGAAGAGGAGCTCCCCGCTGCTACACACGTGTGACAGGAAGGAAACGGAGCCCAGACACAGCAAGCGAGGGGGATCAGACTCATTCCCACAAAGGACTGACGTGGGAGACCCAGCGAGGGTTCTCACCCAGACCAGGAGGAGGAGGTTCTCAGTGGAAAGTGTTATCCGAGAGGAGTCAACATCTGGTCGTTTTAGAGGTTTAACGGGGCAACAACACGTGATGCATGATCACAATTAGTCAATACTAGCGGAAGGCTCTAAACCAAATGCTGGGTTGGATTCCCACTAAAGAAATGTCAATAATCTCAATCTCAATTTAGCTAAAATAAGAATAACCCAATTTGTTTTATAAAGATACAAGTTAATTGAATCTTTGTTGGACAACCAAATAATAACTAAAGTATTTTGATGTGGGAAATTCAGAGATGCTCTTGCAATACCAGCAGGTGGCAGCATTTGCCAATAAATAGTGAATCAAATTTAAGTGGAAAATTAAACTACTACAGGGCTTGTAGTTAAGTATGCATCATGGGATTTTTTATTGGCAGGCACTCGCATATTGCGGGCTCAAAAGACTAGCGGTACTGTTAAATCATAATCATTGTGTCGTAACCCAGGCTGATGAAAACTTTGTTTTACCACATCTCGCATCAGAAACACTGTGGCAGTCCAAGCACAATATCTCCCCTTAATAACGAATCATTCCACAATGAATGTCTGCGGTCATTTCAATGTGACGTCATGATGTACAACCCCTCTACATACGCAAGTACATTAATGCAAACAACAATACACGTGCTTTGCCTTGCCCACACACAGATTCACTAGGAAAAGCTGATTTATTTTGTTTTGCATTCCACGCAAAATCCTTGCTTACAATGCAAAGCCCATAACACTTGGACCATTTTGGGGCTGGTGAAAACAACGGGTACAACAGCACCACCATGTGGAGAACAGGGCAATTACTCACTCTGCGTAGATGAGCAAAGGCAGCAAGCTCTGGTCCCACAGCAGACATGAAACCAGCGTAGGTCTGAGAGATCCCATAGAGAAAGAATGCAGGGGTGCAAGAATAGTATTTTGTTGGAAAGGCAAAGCAGAAGAATGCAGCAGGAAAGTAGCAGAAATTTCACATTTAAAAAAGAGAAAGGCAGCAACACTTAATCGTTTTGGAACAAGACAGATTATAGCCAATATATTACAACCGCAATTGTAAAATATTGAGAGTCGCGTTGAGACACCCGGGTTTAATTTACGTTAAACTAGCTGCATAAATGTATGCTTAACTGCTATATAGCCTAATTAGTAGTCTGGGCACCAACTGTGTCCTCAAACACACACACAACTTAACCGTATATATATTTATTCATGTATAAGATATTTACATTAACTTATACATGGAAATATACGATTATAAGATATGTTGTAGTTTGAACAATGTCAATATTGTACTACGAGTATTTGCTCTGAAACTTCTGATTCTTAAACTGAATACAACGTTTGAATCCAATTGAGTCACATTTAATACATTCAGCCCACTAAGATAGAAGACCCCATTAACCAGGCAACTACCCATTTTTTAAGTATGCCTTTAAATCAGGCCGTCATCGAGTTTAGTCATCTTCATTGCATCCAAAAGCCATCAGACTTTTGGATTATGGCCAAGAATTGTACTCTAATATAAACGTGATGATTTAATCGAGAACTCAAGTGAGGGGCGGTAAGGCGACCAGAAGAGGGCCTGGGTGGGACTCACGGGGCCGGCGGCCGTGGGCGCACTCCGCTCCGACGGGGGGATCATGTCTGGGGTGAGGCTCTGCGGGGGGTCCGTGCCCTGGCTGACCTTCTGCTGGATCAGGTACATGGCCAGGGAGAACTGCTCCCGGCTCAGCTTGCCCATCTGCTTGGTGTCGGCGAGGCCCCTGGGGAGAGCGGCAGAGGACCCTGTGACTTCGTGTTCCCCCGCCATCTACAACCTGACACTTGCGTTACGTTTCAATCTCCCGTCCGTGAGCAATGTTCAGGGGAATTGGAGTGTTCCTACAATGAAACAATTAAACCCTTGTCCTACACCGCAGTGTTGACGCGGTACATGGATTTTCTGTGTAAATCCGGTCATGGGATCACCAAACTAGGGAAAAACGTCATTCTAAGCATAATGCCATTCTTGGTGTGGCAAACATCCACAGGTCAATAACTCCCCAACATAATTTTTCGAGGCTCATTAATCTGTAGACACTTACAAGTTTGCAGCTTATTTTTCCTGCACATTGTGGATAAATTATACATTTTCGAGTTACATCGAAGAAAACTCTAAAGCAATAAATATACGCTTCAAGGTACAAAAACTGCAACCGTCAACTTTATCTAATTTTTTTTGTGCACAACTTCTTCTTTCGTAACCTACGTCAGACTCTGCTTGCCCACTTCTTTACACAAAGGTGGACTGGTAGAGCGAACACGGCCAGGCCTTCTCTGGTGGAGGCGTGTGGCCATCGAGAGAAGTCTATGCCTTTCCCATGCGCTGATCTTCGCCATGGTCTTTTCAATTCGTAAATTCGAAAGTTACCCCTAGGTAGACTGGGTCTGTTATGTGTCAAAGCACTATGCCAGGCCGTTCCACCTATTAAATGTAACCGTGTGTCATATTCTGATTAAAGATCCTTTTGAAGCAGAGCCAACAAAGCAGAACAATTTCAACACAATAACAATGAGATGTGTGAGATGTGTTGCAAAAGTCCTGTTAGTCTCCCATTACATTTTTCTCAGGCCTCACCATATCTGGGCCAGCATGGTCTGGGGCAGGCTGGACAGCATGAAGATCTCTATGACCTCCGTACCGGTGACAAGGCCGTCCATGTCTGTGTCTGTTTTGAGGAAAAGGTCGTCGTAGCGCCCCCTGTCTGCCAGTGGGACCACCCAGTTCACGGAGGAGGTCTGAGGACACAGACAACACAAGGTGTATAAAGACCTGCATCTGCTACAGATGCCAAAACACGCGTTAAGTGTGTCGTTTTAACGGAAATGCAAGGGATTTGTTATCATTTATCATATTTCTGTATCATTGCGTTGTGTTGCAGTTATATATGGCAATCTTTTGCCTAATTGTATGGAGCAAAACACAAAATTTTTATTTTACTACAAAAATGTCTAGAGAAAGGGAGCATGACGGGGAAGACAATACAGACAAATGCATGGAATGAGGAATGAGGATATGAATGGAGTCGAGAGATTAGGACATCGTGGCCCGATGACAACCATCTGCCCTCATTAGGAATCGGTCAGGAGTGAAGAGCTGTAATTTCTTATGTTCTTCCCCATCCAACACAACTACTGAGTGTAAACATAGAGCCCTGCAGCAACTGAATGGTGTACAGTGATACATAGTGGTCGCTGCTCAGAAAAATGTGGTCAAACAAGTCCGTCCATTAGCTCTCAGAAATGGATTGGATACTGGACACACTTGTTGCTTTCAAAAGCAAGCTGTGCCCTCGTGCTACAATCGCAGGGTGCAGCAGGGAAACAGGCTCTCAAATTGAAAGTATGTATTAGTAATTGCAATGCAATGAATGCGTTTCCTAGTTTCCTTTGAGTTTCATTGAGCTGACTCAACAGAAACTGGCAACCGCAATCAAGACTCCAAATTGGCTAGATTGACTTTCCCAATTCAGCTATCAGCCAGTCAGCATAAATACAGTGGACTTTTCCCTGAACAGCCTAATAGCTAAGTGTGAAGCCGTTACTGTTCTAACAATAGTTATACAGCTATTGGTAAAATTAACAAAGTCATAGCATTTGTATCTTATGTGTGTCCAGTTATGCCAATCCAAAAAGCTGTACATCAGCCTTACTTGACTTCATTGGTTTTATATTGTAAATGAGAAATGCAAATATCAGACTTAAAGAGCAAAAGCATATGTTCGATATGCATAAAGAAAGAAAACACTTTGAGAAAAGCTGATCGGTGTCGTGTTGCTATGGCAGTACACAGTGCTGATAATACCACCTAATATCGACCTCTGCTCACAGGAACTCATGGCTAGGGAGCCATACCTGCTGTGGACTGGACTTGAAGGAGTGCTTAGGCGAGAGTCCGCTGGTAGGCGTTCCGAGGGAAGCGACGGCGCTCAGGGAGGGGGTGGGCCGGAGGGTCTCCTTCAGGGGTGACGGGCCTGAGGAGAGGGACATCCCGAACAGACCGGGCAGCACGGCCACGGCACCCGCCAACTTCACACCTGACTTCCTCCGCTTGGACGGCGGGATGAGGTTGGCGGGCAATGTGGCCGGGACGGGTTCCTGCTCCATGGCCCGGTAGACCAGATGCATGGCCTGGCCCCAGAGGAGAGAGACACACGGGTCAAGGACACAGGTGCAAGGCTGGGCAGCGTTTGAAACACACCATGAGCCGTGGACTGGTGAGCGCCCGGGAGAGTCCTGACTCCTGAGGACCACTTTATTTACGGAAACAGTAGTACAATGATGCGACGCAAAGACGTCTTACCACAGCAAACTCCTCTTTGTCCAGCTGCCCATCCTGGTCAACGTCACTAATTTCCCAAATCTATAATGAGAGAAAACAACATATGAATATGTCAATTACAATTTTACCAAAACTAAGAATTGTAAAGACACTTTATGCAGACGAGAACATAAATACCTTTCCCAACACCTCCAGAGGTAGCTTGGAGTTTATGAGAACAGGTTTGACCTTATCCCCTGGTAGGAGGCCGTTGACTGGCAACAGACTTTCAAAGATACCATCAAATTTCCCTTTTTCGTCAGGCTGGAATAAAACCAAAACTGTGTTTTAGGTGAAGAACATCACAGAATTCATGGGAACACTGTGTCTACAAGTGCTTTACTCACCCGTATAGCCCACTGCGAGTCTGTTTGTGTTGATGGTACTGGGGATAGGCTCGCTGATGGACTACCAGTGTCCTTCTGCAAAACAATGCATTTACATCGTTGAAGCTAACCAAATCCAAGACTCAAACAGAACTACTGAATAGTAGTGAATATTACACATAGCTGTTTGAGGAATGCACACCCTTTTGATATTGTGAAATCAAGCAATTCACTCATTACTCACAAACTTGGGAGGAGCTAGTGTTTGGCTGAGGTTGTTGAGGCTAATGTCGTTGCCGCCCTGTGCTGAGGCCACAAGCCTCAGAGCTATGAAGAAACCCTGGGGAAGAGCTTGGTAGTCAGTTTGCATGCTTACATCAGCATCACATCACATAACAATTTCACAGACATTTTTTACTAAATAAAGCTGATAAATCACAACATTACCCTCTTGTCCAAATAGCCTTTTCGTTCCGAATCAGCCAAATCCCAAATCTATAATATCATAAACAAGTAATGGGTTAATAAGACATTGTGAAATTCCGATATCTAGCCTACTTCCGTTTTCCAACAAGTTGAATTTTACCTTTCCAAGCGTACTGTCCGACAGCCCCGACTTCTTAAGGAATTGAGCTGCATCCCCAGCTGATATTTGTCCTGTGTTTCCACGGTCAACCTGAAATAATGCAGTTACATTAACATTTAACGTTTGTCATGTAGCGTAATAAGCTACTCTCGTTCGAGAGAAAAGGCTGTGCAGATCATCAACACACCGCCAGACATTTGGCCAATCTCAAAGAGGTAAACATAAGGCAGAAGACATTACCTGTCGGAAATAGTTGTCATATACCGGGTTTCCGCTCGATAACTGTGGATATTAGAGAAAGTAAATACATTGAAACGAGGGACGTGTGAGTGTCTTTAGACAGGCCAACTTTGACGTTCACTAGAGAGCTAACTTAATAGCAGACGACACATTCCCATTAAAGTATCTATTTTAATATACAGCCTTCGATTAAGAGAGATCAGAGTTGTGAAAATACTCTGTAGAGTACTAGGGCTGTTCACATACATGGGTTATTTACGTATTTATTACCCACTACCAATTAAATAGTCCCCTACGGCATGCTAGAGGCTTCATCTGGTAGACGTTCACCAAGTCAATTGACAACAAAAGGTTATTTCTACGACCACCACACACCGTCACATCGCTTAGAAAGTAGCATAATGAGGGATATATACTGACATTGTCGTTAAAAATACATATCATTAAACGCTAATGATGTATTTTATAAGGTAAAGGAGTTGTTGCTTTACCTGACTTAAAGTCATGAGCGCCGCCATATTTCCTGCTGGGACGGGAGTGCGCACGCCCTTAAGCGGACACGCGCATTGGAAGCAGTGACAGTGCTGTCAAAACTGGAGCAGGGTGCCTGGTTGCCCAGGCTTTGTTGAATAATTCATTGTGTGGGGAATTAGTTGCACTATTAGACTTCTGTGTGGAAAATGGGTCATAATGAAAAGCATTGCATCTTTGACCAGAAGGATTTTTCATGTGCCATCTCTCTAAACGAGTTACAAGCTAAAAAAAAAACACTCACTCTGCCCCGGTTTTGCCTCAATTACTGCATTGATAGCGCCCCAAAGAAACAAAAATATAAAAGACCAATTAAGTTAATTAAGACCAAGTCACGTTAATTTTAAACCAAAAAAATAAATAAAAATAGCTTTTGGCTTCATATGAATTTAACCATAAGCCGTTGTATAAAAAAACAACCATGCAATGCAGCCATGCAATTCCGTTGCCACATCCAGAATGAATACAAAACCCACAGGAAGAGTTAAGGAACCCCTTTAATAAAAACTCTGGTATATCAATAACATTCTGTCCCATGAAGATAGTGTGATTCTAGATGACCTACCACAGCAGGGGCTTACGGTGTTGAACAATTTAACAGGAATGAGTAGATTACCCCAACATACAGCCAAAAGAAAGTTGAAAGGAAACAGTTTGGAATTCCATACTTTATAACAAGGCAACTTTAATGTGCACCACTACAAAGTGCAGAATGCTAATGGTATGAATGGTAAACTTTGAAACACTCAAAGAACTGTGTACTGTAGGGTTAACGGCACGGAAAAATGGAGTATATGTGGGTGGGAAAAAAATGGCAAATGCACAGGAGTAACATAGCAGATACATTCAAACACTAGTCTCAATGTGTAATCCTGTTCTAGATTTGCCAAGAGAAACATTTCCTATGGATAGTTTAAAATTGAAGATGATTCATTCAGTTTATTGGTTTAACTTTCAAACATTGAGTGATGTGGAAGTACAGCTTTACAGGAGAGCCCCATCGTTTCCATGTGCAAATGCATTCAATCAATAACTGGATTTAGATCTTCCTGATGGGTGCACACACTGTTTTAACATCAAGGTATTCTGATAGGGCACAAGACAGTTTTGATTGATAAATTACGACATTAGGAACAATTCAGATGCAAGCCGGCTCATTTTTCGAGAATGGATGAGAAAAGGATGGAGCAGTGAGTCCAGTTAACGCACAATTGCCACCCAAGTTGGGCCATGTCCAGCTCTCAGGGGGGAGGTGGATGCATGGCAGCCACAGTACTCCCTGACAAATAAAAAACATAAAATAAAAAAAAGGACAGTGCATCAGGGCCATCTTCTGTCCTGGCTCTCTTATAGCTCATCTTTAGCAAGGGCCTCATCCTCGTCCGCTTCCGAAGGGCCGTCATCCTCATCGTCATCGTCCTCCTCCTTGTCTTCATCATCGCCGTCGTCGATGTCATTGTCAGCCTCGTCTTCAGCCTCTGCGTCCTGCTCTTTGGTCTTCTCGTCCTCCTCCTTCCTCTTCACCTCATCCTGGTCCTGTTTCATCTTCTTCTCTGGTTCCTGCAGAGGGGAATGCGTAGAGAGAGAGAGAACGGTTAGTTGACGACTGGGCCGAGCGAAGATGTGCTGGTCGGTTGAATTCATCCCACCCTCTCCCTACCTTGGTGGCGCCCCATGTCTCAGTTGCAAAGTCTTCAGCTTCCTTGATGTCATCTGTGATCTGGAAGTTGTCGAAAATGGTGCCAGATTTGACCTGGCAGAAAAAAAAAAAAAAAAAAAAAAAGGCATTTGAATTAGTTTAATTTTCAGCCTCACTACAAGCCAAAGGAATAATGTTGAAGTTATTTTCCCCCTACCTGCCACAGATCCAGGCCCAGGATTCCAATGTCGTCAAACTTGTAAATGGCTGCATCGGCGCTGTACTCAGGATTGTCGATCTCTGGGTGCACCCACGCTCCTTTGTAGTCAGGATTGTCTATCTGCTTGGGTTTCCATTCTCCCTGGATTCAAATCAACGAAAATATACCATTTGTATCAAATGTTGTCCACATAGACCTGAGTGACACTACAAAGCCCTTTGTCACCATGGAGATGAATCCAGGAGCTGACCTTGTACTCGGGGTTGGGGATCATGGCAGGCTCCCATTCTCCATCCATGTCCTCGTCCCAATCCTCAGGCTTCTTGGCATCGGGGTCAGGGATGTTTTCTGCTTTGTCCCAGTCCTGCAGTTCAAAGGATTGGTGCCAGGTTTAGGAATATGAATAGGTGTTGATCTCTTTGATTACAGAGTTGAGTCCCCCTCTACTTCCCCCTCACTCCCACCAGCGGCTTTGCAAAACATTGGCCCAAGCAAGCTAGTCATCATGCAAAGTGCTCAGTTTGCAAATTGTACAAACAAATTGAATGTAAATGGAAGTTTGTGGTCATTTAGGTTTAGCAGTCAAACTTAATCTATGTGCTCGGCAATCTTTGAAATTCAAATATCAATGTAAAGACGAAGTGCACAGAGTAACAGTAATTACAGTAGATAACTGTCGCTAGGGTAACCCACCTCAGGCTTAACATCTTCGGCGTCGTCAATTTTTGCACGGTCGTCCCAGTCCTCGGGTTTCTTGGCCTCTGGGTCCTTGATTTTCTTGGGCGGCAGGAAGTCCCAGTCCTCCTCCAGAGTGCCAGACTCCACCTTCTCGTTGTCGATCCTCACCTCATAGGTCTGATCCGGGTTCAGGATCAGGGTGTACAGATGTGTCAGCTCGTCGTCCTGGACATGAAGGAGAAGGGGAATGAGTATGCATTGTGATCAGCACATCTTTGAAGTGGCTGTGATAACTTATTTACCAGGAGCAAAGGGTTTACATATCATTTTAAAATGACAGAATTACCTTGCACTTGATCTCCTTCTTGATGAGGTGATTGACGCCCTTGTAGTTGAAGATGACATGGACCTTTTTGGTGCTGTAGCCACAGATGTCAGGGCCTGCAGGACAAGAATAAACCTTACCAATGCAGCTCTGGCAATGCAAAGAGATGGATGGGTCAATCCCACACAGACAAATTAATGTATGCGTTCCTAAAAATAGGATTCATTAATCTACTAGAGATTTATACAGGGGCTTTCTCATCATAGGTTACTTACCAAACATGATGTAATATTGAGAATCTCCATGCATTTCAGTCTGATCCAGAGTTGAGGGGAAGACCTTCACGTATCCACCACCACAGTCAATCTTTTGCTCATGCTTGACTGTGAACTGGATGATCAGAGTCTTGCCCTCATTGCTAAAGGGCTCAAACCGTGCCGAGGCTGCATAGAAGCGTGCATCCTGGCTTGTCTGTAGGCCTACGGACAAGAAACAAATACACTTTACTTTAGACAAATTTAACAAGCATTGTTAGTTCAGTTGTTTGGCAGATAGTAACGTACTATAAGAGTTCCGTGAGAAAATATAGATATTCCTGTTCATTAATCTTTGCCACATAGGCTACTATGCTTTGATAGCACTATTTAAATTCAGATATTCAGTAAACCTATGGATGTAAATGATTGCAGTAGCTTTATGAGGAGTAACGTTACACACCTTTGTCCGTCCCAGCATCACCATAAAAGTCTCCTGCGGTTAGTTTCCACTCTCCGTAGTCAGACTTGTGCTTGGAGTTTACCCAACGACTTCTCCATTCATCTGTACAGTAGGAAGGAAGGAACAGAATCATGTTATTGTTAGCTGCTTAATTCGCTTAGATCCTTATTGCTTCGAAACATCGTGTTTCATGAAGTAGTCAACGGTTTCTCCCATCCAGGGTTGGATGATCGATCCAACCCTATAACAGACCCATCAACAAATGTTAGGCCACAAATTGAAGCCACCCTTAAATGGCATGCTACAGACATGCATTTCAGCTTGTTTTGACATATAAAAGATACCATGAATATTGACTCCACGAGAAAGACGTATCTTAAGGTGACGTTGATATTATTATACGTTGTGTGTAACTAATGTAATCACAATTTTACAAATATCATAGTTAGACGTAGTTAACTCCGCCTAGGTAGCATGCGATGGATTAAGCATGTGTGGTGCATAAAAAAAGAATCACCACCCTACTTACCACCATCCAGGAATTGTTCTCGGAAGTACTCCGTTGCATGGACGACGTACAGGGAAAGAATTATTGCAAATAGCCCTAAGATCTGCATTTTTACGAAGCTATTATTTGCCACCGTTGACCACGTCGTATCTGAATGGGTATTTTGTATAGAAGGAGGAGGAATTTTGGAGTTGCAAGAGTGAACAGATGTCTCAATCTCATTGGTCAACCAGCCAGTACACCTCCACCAATGGCAGTAGACCACGAAACAAATGTCTTCAACCACCGACCCCAAGTCAGCGGAAGTGCTTACCCGCGTCATAACTCTACATTATCTCAATATGTATATCGTGCATTATTAATTTCTATGTGCACTCCAGATACTGTCCTTATTTTTAAATGTCTCAATTTCGTTATAATGTTTTAAGTTTAAAATTAAACACAACTCCATTAAATATCCGACAGAGGGCGCCAAAATCCAGATACTGAATGTCCTGGAACCATAACCATGCCTGCCTGGTCCTTGATCAACCCTGGTGAGGCAGTGTAGTATCGTCTACGGTGAGTATATGTGTGCCACTGTTCCTTCTTGTTTGTATCAGGACGATATGTTCTTAATCAAAATTATTTCTAAGCTTATGCTTAACTAAGTATCACGTAGCAATATGTGTGTATTAATATGCTGCGGTGCATGTCAACAACACTAGTTGCATTCATAGATGCTATCGTTGGGTTGTGTCTGTATCTATTTATTGCTGTGTTTTTATGAGTCCGTTGAAAGTCGGACATGGTGCACATTTGTAGGAAACTTGAATGAGAGAAAAATAAAGAAAAGACAAGACGCTGGCGCCCGACATCCAATAAGCGTCCGCCCTACCCCCTGACCCCCAATTATGTCCAGAAAAGCGGTCTTAATCAAACCCAATTAATTCCGCCCGTTTCCCTTATTATTTCCACCGTGGACCACATCCCGCTAGCCTGCTCACTGAAACGCACGCTTAGCCAAACAATATAACGTGTAATAATAACATGAAATTAATTACTTTCCCGAATGTTTTTCCTTTCAATTCCCATTTATATGTTGACAGGTGTAGGGAAGTGCGTCCTTGTTAGTAGGTCTACGGTTTGATTACTTCAATGAGAGTAACGGATGATTAGAACGGATTAAAAACCATCAATAAAGGCAGTGAATAATTGAAGTGAATAGCACCATTTATGATGAAAACATATGAGATAATTGCCATGTGGGAAATGCTAGGGATAGGAAGCCTAGGCTAGTATTGGATTGATCATTGTTAGGTTAAATATAGGCTGTAATTGGAGCAGTCCTAGAAGTTAATGTCATGTCAGCCATGCTGTTGTGGGATTTTAGAAGAAACAGAATGTTCAAGGCACAAATGATAATCACGTTGACCTTGCAGGCTTAAATAAATGGGTGTTGCAAGTAAGCCCACTCTATCCTGTACTTATGGTCGCCTAAATTTAATCTGCAATAATTCTAAAAGGGGTTTTTGAAAATGCTATGTAAACATTTTTACTTTTGTCCCATACTAGGCTACTAGACAGTACTTAGGCCTATTGTACTTTTTTTTATAAAAATATATACTTTTTTACTTTTCCAGTTAATTCTCAGGTAAATATGGTATCGGACATCAGATTGATGACAGAAAAAAAACAAAAAAATGGTCAGTTCATATAAATATATCTATCTTGAATTTCTTATTATATGAGCTTATCTTTATACCCACCTCCATCCAAGTATTGCTATGAAGGTGTAATACTGCGGTTAAAACCTGGAAACAACCATAATGCAGGCTAGGAACACTAGTATAGATCCTATACCACACACTCTGCCTCACCTATATACGTAGCCCTATATACATCATCTTTGAGGAGGGCCACATAGGCCAGTAAGTCCATGTGTAGCAAAGCACCATGGCCAGTGGCCCCTGCAGCTTTGCAGCTGGGCCTCCTGACACCCCTGGTGAAGCCTGATGGAGTGGAGCCTCATCTGAGTAACGGGCTGGCACGGCTCCGCCAGCCCCACACAGACCCTCCCCCACTCCACACCAAAAAAAGAACTCACCAAAAGTTTTTGTGCACAATAAAAACAATGTGGTTGTCGCAGTGGACGGTTATCGGCAAGCAGTTTTGCAGATCAATAGGTTTGGCAAATGTTGTTGTATGATCAGGAGTAGCAGTAACATGTTTTGGCCTATGCATTGCAACAGTGGAACATGCAAATGTTGACCCCGTGGGGTAAAGCTGAAGCTTGTTGCTTTTGTGAAGGGTCGATTCAAAAGGGGTTGGATCAAATGGTAAAGTATTGGCAAAGAAAGTAATAAGTTTGAAGATTGAAGATTCAGTCTGTTCTGTTACAAAACAATCTTTAATGCTTTCTTTTGCACACAGATTTTGAAAGTCGAGATCGATAGAAATGTGGTGTGATAGAAAACTGCAAAACAAGCAGTTTAATTTAATAACATCTTAAACACTGACTCAGTTCCATGTATATTTGTATATAACTGTCCATATGTTATTTTTCTTTGGCTTTTGTTGTCCACTTTTACAAACAGGGATTGTTATAACAACATTTTTTTACACAAAAAGTAAAAAAAAATAAAATATTTACAGCAAACACAAACTTCTTGCTTTTTCTAAATGCCTTTATGTGTAGAAAATATTACGGATACATTTTTGAGCAGCATTGGACTGTACATGTTTTAACATGCACAATAAGAATTTAATTTCTCTTTTCTTTTGTGTAATAGTACACGGATGTACTTGCACAAATTATATTCCTAGTAACTTATTTAAATTTTACTTAAGCATGTTGAGAATACTTTATTTTTCATATTAAAGGGAAAATAAAATAAGGCTACAATCAGCCCTAGGATTATCACAAGACGAAAGATGGAGGATGCTTCCACATTGGTTAAGTGAATGACCCATCAGGATTGCATCTGCACAGACACTCACCCCCACACACACCCTGGCCTATTACCTTTGTCTGTGTGCAATGTCAATGCAAATTAATCCAACTTTAAACATTGTGATCCTATAACAAAGGCAACCAGTGCTTCTTCCTAGAGGTAGACAAGGTTGCCAGCACTTGTATATACTCCCACACTAAATCCATGTTTCTCTGGTTACCATAAGTAAAGAATGCCAGTAAGGCGCATCATTTACCAATAAAAATGTAATTAATGGACTTTAATGGAATGCTCATAAAGCTTATGCAAGAGCAAACTGAAACCCTGATAGGAATGACGTGGAGGGCATGGTTTGCCAGGATAGGAGAGGGGGACTTCTGAGGGCATTTTGTTGATACTGAGAAACTGGGGTTAATCGCTTTAAAACCAGTGATTAGGTGTTAAGAGGTATGCTTGTCTGCTTAAATTAGCCTCCGACACAGATTGTGCTGGGTGACTTTGTCAACCCGCCCCTACCACGGAGGGGGATGGGGGCAATATTCACAAAAAATAATTAGAAATAGCTCCAACTACAATAGTTTTATGTTCTATAAATGAATGTTAAGTCATAGTTATAAACCTCCAAATCTCACTTATTAGTATACTATTTGATATATGTGATTTAAGCAGATTTCATAAAGTAGCTCATGATTTATTATGACCAAAATATGGCCAAAAGATTGTGGATACCCCTGCTAAACCAGAACAACTACAAAAGTCTGGTATCAGGGATCATAAGCACAGGGATTGTCAACCGGCCGAGGGGTAAGAGAGCTCAGGTCATTCATTACAATACAATAAAAAGTAAAATGACATTAATGAGGGTTTGAGATCATAACTCTCAATATATAATACATCTCCACATAATAAATGCCTAGCCAATGTACTAGCAATTAATCAAACACAATTTGCATACTCCTTCACCATACTCTACTGTAGAATCATCCTCATCGTGATAAACCATTAAGCAATAATTGTGCTACAAGGTTACAATCCATGAGAATTGAAAACATGTCGGAATGTGATAATCTTTCTGACGCAATTCCAAAGCTGTTTGATACTTTCTTCACAAGGTTACAGAATTAAAAATATTCAAAATCCATTCTATCATTTTGAAAATATAAATCACAAAAAGTTCATTTTGAGAGTTGCCCATTATCCTCACAAAAATGTCCAAAACATTCAAGGTGATGCCATTCTCCTCTTCAAAGGAACATCCCCAAATACCCGCCAACATTTTGTTGTAAACATTTACTGGAGCAGCATAAAGATCCATTCGGTATGCTGCGGTGTCCCCAGTGGATCACATGTGCTGCCATGTTTTATCCATGGACTGAATGTGCTCTTTGGCCTTCATCCTCAGTGCTGCGATGCTGGAGCTCCTCTCGTCCTCCATGGGATACTTGTCATTGAAGCTGGGCGGACACTGATAGGGAGGCGGGGGCATCGACTGCATACCCTGGACCATCCCGGGTGGGGTGTTTAGGAAGCCATGGCTGGAGTAGGAATGCTGCAGGCCTTGTGGTGGGCCCATGAACCCGGGCATGGTGTGTAGAGGTGTGGAGCTGGACATGGGCGAGGCCAACCAGGGATCCAGGGGCATGCTGTTGGCCATCTGACCCACGCTGGAGGGCATAGGGGCGCGGTTGAAGGAGAGCATTGGGGAGTCGTGGAGCTTCATGCTGCTGGTGTCCATCTTTTCTTGGCGTCTCCACTTGGCTCGGCGATTTTGGAACCAAACCTGGACGGAAGACGGAGCAGGTTAGCAAACACGAGTTGACAAACATGACACGTTCTGCTTGCTATGCCACCAAGAGCCTCCTTTTACCTGAACGCGGACTTCCGGCAGGTTGACCTTCATGGCCAACTCCTCCCGGCTGTAGACGTCCGGGTAGTGGGACTTCTCGAAGGCCCTCTCCAGCTCATGGAGCTGATAGGTGGTGAAGGTGGTGCGGTTTCGCCGGTGCTTCTTCTTAGGGTGGTCGTCGTCTCTGCAAGGCTCCGGGGAACCCTCGTTGTCACCCAAGTCCTTCGGAAGGTCACCCATCCCTTCCTCGCACTTGTCCCCGGAGAAAAGACTCGACTCTGCGCTCACGGAGAAACCCAATGAAATCCATTGTTACATTATGTTGATAAGATCTGCACTTCATGCAGAATGCTAGGTGAGTATGTTGAAGTGCATCATCATCACCCTTGAGTTTTCTTTGCTTAATTTATGAAGCAAGCTTATTCATTAGAAAAGTGCTAAATTCAGTCATAACTCTTGATTATGACACATTATGACACAAATCTTTCAATAGCTACCTTGTCATGTCGCTCAGTCGTAGCCCCGAGGTGACAGAATGTATATTTGGGGAGCTCTATTCTTTGGGTACAACATATAACTTTGTATTGCATCTGGTATTCCAGTCTACGATAAGTAAGGCACTGGTAAAGTAAATCAATGAAATTGGATGGACGTGGAACAATGGCTGATGCTAACATGACAAGCAACGGGGTTCCCCTTGTCTCTATTCAAGAGGAGAGTGGCCCCAGCCAGGCCTGCCATGGTCTACTGGCCAAGGGAAAGTAAACAGTACTTCTTTCATCTCATCTAACCATCACGTTGGTCACACTTGCGTCAGTTGCATCCAAGGAAGCGGATACATTTCCATGGAGTTACACACAAGACCTCTGTATGTCCTACTCTTTCAAGCTCATACCAAAATAATTTACACATAACCCATCAGAAAGGTCCTGGGTTTGAATCCCTATTTCCAGTCTAGGCTTCCCTGAGCAAGACGCCCCTCCCTCATAAATGACACAAAGTGATTTGTAAGACGTAAATGGTTTGTTATTTCAACTGAAGGGTTGAGGCTAGGGATCTGGCAAGCTAATGCTTGGGAAGTGAACAAAGGTTAAGGGTCTGCAAAAGCATTAAAGCCTATACCAATGCATCTTTCACTGGAATCTTCCTTTAAGTTGAGAGTAATCCAACCAAGACATATGCTGCTAGTTAAACCTGTAAATCCAAGGCTACAAAATAAGGGTACAAATCTAGATGTTAAATTCCTGTTCATGTTGAACTGGGAGTGGGGGTTTCGTGTTTTTTTAGGATCACAATCAATATATCCCGTCAATATAAATCAATACATGTAACGTAGAAACTCAATCTCCTCAACATCCTGTATAAAATACACAAATAACCCAATGATTTGATGATTAGAACTTCACACAGTTTGAACCTCTGGGACATCCATTTATATTGACTCCTAGATTGCATCGCATTCTATGGTTGCGAGAAGTGAAAGATTTAATTAACAGCACCAAAGAATAGTTTTGCCACCGTACATAATTCAGTAGTATTGATTGATAGTTAGCATAGTAAATGCTATGCTATGCTAAACCTTCTTATTTTAGCTTGAATGTTAGCTCAATAAAGCTTGAAGCTTGATATGCTGCTAATAATTTAAATATGGATGCCCTCCTTTTTTGGTTGTTGTATGGATGCCCTCATATTAAGGTAAGTTAACTTTTTTAAGGAAACATATATGACCAAATCTCTACCAAATATAATGAATAATAATTTTGATTATATTTATATTATCATTTATATAATATAAATACTTGTGCTTTGGCTTCAGAATGTTATTCGTTCAAAAGTTGCTGTTTAAAACTTATTTGTGTACCTAGTTAACCTGTTAATAAATTTTTCTCAAAGTGAGAAACTAAACAAGACTCGCCTGTGGAGTGGGTGCGGATGTTGGCTGGTTTAAGCAGCTTCAACCTGGCCCCAGTCGGATTGGACTCTGGGGCTGGGTGAGGCTGCACACCTGTTAAACATTGAGTAATCAATGTGCACGGGTTTGACCAGCTATCTCCCACACACTCAGGGAGAGATCGCCTGTCAACATGACGCACCAGTGTTTCATTATCTGCAAACCGTACAATAAACTGGCTTTCAACACCACCACCCTGCGTTGTGGTGGTCCGGAGAGGCTCCACATTGGGCACCAGTGTAACAAAGTCAATGCCACACGCCACTTAGGTGGCTGCCACACTCCACCTAGGTGACCTTTACTCGGCTCCTCCAAGACGATGTTGGAATACCAGTATATGTTAAAGCCTGTAGACAATGATACATGACCTGGTTGACATGCAGGGGATCTCTCTCTGAGTGCGTGTGGTGATGTCTGGTCTAACCCGTACATATTGACTAATCAATCATTGATAAATCAATGTGCAACAGGTGTGCAGCCTCCCACAGCCCAGACTCGGGTCAGCCGAGGCTGCTTAAACCATCCATCATCGACACAAACTCCACATCTTTATACTTCAATTCCTTCTTAAACAACAATAGAAAGGCATTAAGTGTGTCTGTTTTGTTTTCAAAATGGTAGACTCATCAAAAGGGTTCCAAAAATGTCTCCAAAAATGGTTTTAAAATGTTTTTGCTGTCAATGGTGAATTATATCAAAGGGCACGATAAGTACCACCGTTAACAGAACACTTATAACACTTAACGCTATAATAGAGCACTTCAACGTACTCTATCCAAGAACGTGCCATGGAAGTGTGCCTTTCCCACTCACCGTCGAAAGTGGAATGCTCCGTGCTGTCACCCAGGTCTGAAAGGTGTCTGTACGGATCGGAGGACGCCTGCTTCTCAGAGTCCTCCTGGTTCCCCCCGTTCACCTTGTGGTCGTGGACTTCCCCCACGTGCTGGAGCAACGGGTCCTGGTCTTTACTGAATCCCAGTATCACGTCAATGCTGTGGACCCGGCCCCCGCCACTCAGACCCACACCCTTTGACATGTCGTAGTTGTCCAGGCAACCATCGTCCACCATACCGAGGGTATCCATTGACAAATGCATCCGAGAGGGTGTTCCTCTTCGTGTTGAGGAAAAAATAATGTTGGGATGAGCAACAAATTGCAGTCAGGAGGACAGAAAGTACGACTTTCCCAGCGTTGAGTGGTCTGTCCTCGCCACTCCGGGGTTAATGCGTGAGGCCTAGGGGAACAGCCCTCTTCCAGTCTCACTTCGGAAAAGTTGAAGGAAAAATGTCCTAGACTTTACGTTGTTAGCTGCAACAGGAAAATGGGGAAAGTCAGTAATAGTCTTGATGAAATTATAATGGGAAATGTAACTAAGAGCTTTAAAGTCACTACAATGATGGCTTGTATGATCTCCACCATCATTTAAATGTTGTACATTGAATTGCATCATTTTGTTGTTCAATGTGACTTTTGGATATTACTGTTGACGTATATATTGGTGTTGTGTTTTGTATTAAGTTTAAAGATGAATTCTATGGTTGTAATAGAAAATACTTAATTAATTACAACTTTCTTACAAATCGTATAAATAAGTACGAAAACCAACACATAGAGAACTAAATCAAGTCAAAGAAATGAGAGCATCTTCAGAAACCCGATCAATGTAATAAAAAAAAAACCTTGAACATTTGTTTTCTGAAAAACTGAAATCACATCGATTTACATGAAAACCCAGCAAGTGCTGAATTCTTTAGAGTCATCAATCTATCTGAAAAGCAGGCGAGCTCGATAACTTACCCTCTATCACGATGGTGCTGCAGAGGCTAGGCTGTTTGCATGTTGACTCACTAGTCCACAAGTAGACAAATGACAGCCAAAGACACTCAGGATGGCTACTGTAAGGCACTTGCTACTCCCCCATTAAGTCCTTGAGAATCCCCTGCGCCCAAGTGAGCAAAGGAATCAGTGCTGGACCCCCTGTCTTACAACCTGATGGAATGTCTTTCTGAGTGGACAAAACTCTCCTTCAACCGCACGGGACACCAGAAGCTTGCAGGGCAGTGGATGTAAAACCAAAAGGGTTTAAGAGGTTTATTAATTGGACTCCTTCCCCTTTAAGAATGATTGACGGTTGTTTTCTGGTCAAGTAATTGCTCCAAATGTGCCCTGCATTCAGACCACAGAGGGAGGCCATCGCTAATGAAGCCTTAACAAAACTTTCTTTCAAAAAGTCTATTGTCCGAAAGATAATGGCTCGTACTGAGAGTTTTCACTAATCCCTTCATTATAGACAATGTAAGAGCGGGGGGGGGGGTAAAGACACAGAGATGGACTCTAACTAGAATGGCTACACAAAGTAAAGACTTGTATTCATAGAAACAGTTGGATTCAGACATAAACTGTTTTCCGTGCACCTCCGCGTTTTGAAGTGTGGTACAACATCAGGGCAAAAAAGCAAAAGAACTGAGTTGCTCATTGTTTCTTCAAAGCTTTTTACTTACCGACATGTTGAGCTTGAGAAGTACTTTGAAGTTTACTAACTTTTGATACATTCATGTGCCTTGCTGGTTGGTCGGACCCGGGTCCAAATGCCAAATAGTTAGCACAGAATGAGATATAATGCAGGCAGAATAGTTTACTTAAATTTGTTTAATCTTCAAATATAATTTTGTTGTATCAAGATGAGATGAAATCGCACTTTGGGATAATTGTGTACGTAGAGAGAGTATAATAGACTTGAACCACTGTTCATATTCTAATGATAATATGCTTTAGCTCTTGGGGAGGCGAGGGGCTTTGGAGTTGCAGATATAGAAACATGTGCTCGTCTCCTGTAGCTGAAGCTGCCCCCACTCAAAGCCGTGGCAGCCAGGAGTCTCAGAGATCAAGCCTGTCCTTAATGAGCCTATCGACTTCACTTCCTGTGACATCAACTCATGTATCAGGAGCGAACCCTACTCTGTACCAATACAAATGTAATGTGATATTCAATGCATTTATTGTGCATAGAACAAATGATATCTATCGAAATATGAATGCATAAAACCAAAATGATCGGTTGTATTATAAGTAGTTGTCCTGTTAACGGCAGAGCAAGGGCACATGCTTGAACGTCGTCAAATGGTTAACTGCATCCTAATGATCAGTTCTTACCATGTGCTGTGTGTTGTATTTGATGCTGGGATGGTCCTGCCTCAGCCTCTGCTCGTAGGGCTGAGACGCGGCAGGTTAGGACACATTATGGAGGTGATAGCTAACTCATTAAAGGAGCTCACTTAATGACTGTCCCTCAGTGCTCATTAAGTGAGCTCAATGAGCTTAATGGCAATTGGTTAAATGACTTGGATACAACATCGTTCCTGTGGCGGTTTTAAACCTTGATCTTGATATATTGGTCTTTTTTGAATGTTAAGTCATCTATTTTATGTCTTCCCTCCTCTCTGCAAATGTTCATATTTATTATTATGTTACCCCTGCGTGTGCAAGAGTGT
The DNA here is from genome assembly GCA_027122455.1 of Trisopterus luscus. Taxonomy (NCBI): domain Eukaryota; kingdom Metazoa; phylum Chordata; class Actinopteri; order Gadiformes; family Gadidae; genus Trisopterus; species Trisopterus luscus. Next base: position 7,213,966 of record JAOPUA010000161.1, on the reverse strand, counting down.
CTATGCTAGCGACTTGCTAACGGCCAATTAGAGAATAAACTGTAAATCTCTAGCTTTGAGTGGGCATTGAATTGCCCTCTGATGCTGATAATTCTAAGTGATAAACAAAGAGGCTATATTTCAGATGCACCCTTAGCTTATAGCTCCACACAAGTACATTGAAGTCACATTAACCTGTGCAGGACCGTGATTTGCATAACAAGATCCCTATATCGCCCCGAGTGCTTGAACGCATTGAAGCGAAAACATTGGGTGAATAATCATATTAACACATTATTATATTAAGGCTGCCCCTCTTTTCGATTTTCCCCCCATTATCGTAATTGAGTGCAAATTGGTTAAGATGTCGCAGCGTAGCTATCGAGCCTCTTAGTTTTATCAGATGACAGGTTAATCCGCGGTGATCCTATTAGGAGGCAGGACGCTAACGTCCAAATGAGCTGTGTCAGCTTACAGGGGGAAAGGGGGTTGGGGAACAGCATGGGCCCGAGGAAGACCGGGAGGAAGAGGAGGAAGGAAAGGGGCAGGAATCACGTGGGGAACGATGAGCTGAGGGGGGTGGTGGCACCGCCTGGACACTTGTGCTACCACAGGTTCCTGTCGCGCTGCGTCAAACACTTATAGACACTTGTCGAGGATGTTTTAAGGAAGATGAATGAATGAGTATTGTTATTTTTTTTTACTGAATACAGGATATTGTCATTGAAGTGTAATTTATGTAAATGAATACACACAAATAATATTTAGCATGACATTTTATATATTTACAGGGGGAAAAGCGTGCTTGGGCATATATCCCCATAATTGATATGCTGATAGAGTGTACCATTCAAACTACTGTTAACCGTTAGCTAATCAACAGACACAGCGGTACTAGCCCTCGCTCAACCTTATTGCCGAGGACATGTATGTTTGTTTGATTATCAGTTAAGCCCATCCTTTTGGCCTCATTACCCGGAACAAAACCCCTTGAAACCTGTCGGTTCTTTATCTTTTAATCGTGGTGTTTGTCACAACAGCCATCAACTAGTAAATACTGCCCCAGCAACCACTCAGATTAGATTAGATTAGGTCCGACCTTCCACGACCCGACCGTGCTCATCTAGCTGCACACTTTGTCGAACGCTTACAAGAAGATACGTTTGTTCCATTTGGATAGGGACAAAAATCGGAATACGTGAAAACCGTAACGCTCCACAGGGCGAAGAACCCATTAAGGGTCATGTTGAAAATATGACATTCATAACTATCACTGGAGCAGTCCGTAAACCAAGACCGAGTCAGTTCGTACATTAAGCCTCAAAATGTTCCACAAGACACTTTCACGGATGTCCGAGACGTCCGTACAGCATTCACACCACGGTGCACCTCTCCTCGGCAGCCTGCTTCCCCTCGTTGGAGGTGGCCTGGTCCTGGACTTGCAGGCCGAGGCTCGGTGTTGATGTCCATGTCTTAAATCTTCCTCAGAAGGGAATCGTTGTTCCCCCTCCTCTTTCTCCTCTTCCTCCACCATCTCTGCGAGGTCCTACAGTAGACTGTTCTATCATGATGATACCCAGTCATGAGCACCGGTAGTATAGTTTAAATGACTACTTATTAATATTATTATAGTTACTATTTGGACTCTGGACTCTGCATAGACTCCCTCGCTTACTCTCCTAAAAATGACCCTCTTACGCACTTATTGTATGTTAGTATGTCCTGGCACTTAATGTACACTTATTGTATGTTGTATGTCCTGGCACTTAATATACACTTATTGTATGTTGTATGTCATGGCACTTAATATACACTTATTGTATGTTGTATGTCCTGGCACTTAATATACACTTATTGTATGTTGTATGTCCTGGCACTTAATATACACTTATTGTATGTTGTATGTCCTGGCACTTAAAAGAAGTACTTAGCATTTTGTAGCATCTTATCCTAGCTATCTTTTCTGTATACAGGATGGGTTGGGTAGGAATGGGTTAACCTAGCTATTGTAAGTGCTTGGCACACACCTATATGAACATCCTTACTGTACTGACAGCGATATATTGTTGTTTATCTTTCTTCTGACAAATGTACTTATTTGAAGTCCTATATATTCAAAATCTTAATGTATATGAATTCAAGTAATGTGATATGTTATATTCAAATCTGTATTACTATTAAGCAATGACGAGCAGTGATATGAATGAAATGATAAGAGTCTACTTACTTCTAGAAGCCTGTATTTGTCTCAGAGTGTGACTGGCCTGCTGTGCCTTCTTTGTGATCACGTTTGATTCTGCATTGGAAAGTTGGAAGTCATTGAAAAAACATTGTTCAGTACATCTGAAAATGTACCATAGTCTAGCACTGGCTTTAAACCTCACCAAAACTTACAGTAGGATAACATAATTATTTAATGGGTAAAATTATTAGTGCAAGTTTACATTTGCATTCAACTTAAATGTTTTTTACTTTTAATTGTCAGCCTATATTGTTACTATTGAATGTATCATTTACTGGAATAAAATGTACGTGATGAAATACAGCAGGGACCACAAAGGCTGGTGTGATTCCCCCATTCCCCCAAGGTGTAGTCCTTTTTAAAGGGGACATATTATACCACCGGGTGTGTGATTAGCCGTTAGAAGCGTGTCTACCTAAATGTATGATGGCTAGATGAGCAACGTTTGCTACAGTCCACTGGCTGGTGGACTGGTAGGCTGGTGGACTGATACATCTAGGTGGACACGTCCACCTGTGATGTCAGATCACAGGCACATTTTCAAAACGGCTTGTAATGGCTAATCACACTCACACCTGGTGGTATAATATGTCCCCTTTAAACCGGAACCAGTGCATGGGGTGGTTTAGCATTTTGCATTTGCAGCTCACAAATCCGGAATGAATTTGCATCCATCCGCCTCACTTTGACTTTCCAAGAGTGTCTACATGCCTCTACATACAGTACGCTCCTCCCAAACGTCCCCAGCCACAACAGACGGTGAAAGCATTAGGAGGTTAAGAGGAAGGCAGGGAAGCAGGTGGCCATCTTCTAAGCCCCCTAGGAAAGCTCAGTGTCTTAAGGCAGTTTTACCACCCCACACTTATGCTGTCAGCTCGGAGTGGCCAATTGCACACACGCATGTTGCGTTCCAAATGATCAAGAGGGTCTCCACCGGCCTCATCAGATCTGTCTCGTTACGTTGATTTGATCAACTCGCCGGGCTATTTTGATTGGTTTAGACGAGAGTGCCAATTGTAGCAAATAATAAGGCACTGAATGATTGGCACTCTTGAGCTAATACATACCATTCTGCAGGTAACAATTATAATATAATAAATGCAGAATGGTCTGTATTAGCAAATGCACGGTGCAGTTGCTTTATAATGTAGCTAACTAGCATTTAGCATACCCACAAGTAACAATCGCATATTGATACATTGTCTTTTTTTGAAACTTAATTAAATATGTTATGATCAATTTTGCACTAATGCAATAATTGTTATCTAAATACTAGTTATTTATATAACTATATAACAGATATGGCACGCTCTATAGACACTATTAGAACATACATTTATATTTAAAAAGCATTTTCATGAATCCCAATACAAAGTAAAATATTTGATCTGAAAATTAAGTGAACTATTTTAAAGCAAGTATACCTGGTTCCAGACCCTCAATCAAGGACTCTGAATTAGAGTTACTTAAGGATGCAAAACCACAAATTGCACTAGGACTGCAATACTATTGTAAAAAAGATGCAAAAAAACATGACGTTCTTTGTGACGTGTGTCGGAATCATCTCACACCTTACTGAATGTGAGCTGTGATATTCGAATAACATCAAATTAAAAATGTACTTAATATCCATGTGCAATATTTTGTTTGTTTAAGCATGCGCCAACCGAGAAGAGGGCCACGTTTAATGGTGTCTCGGGGAAGCGAGCCGTCGTCGAGACCTATCATACCCATCCCTCACTCATCTACTACTGCTAATTTGAGATCCAACTAAGCAAAATAAATCCCCACCTAAAGCCTCCTTCTTAGTCGGGCTTCCTTCCATTGATGTCACACACACGTCATGGGTGCACAAGGAGCACACCTTTTCCAGCACACCATACCCCCCACCCCCCCGCAGCCTGTCCATATTTAACTGCGCACCGGACATCCAGTGCATTTAAAAGATGCCGTTCCGCGATAATCTGTCCGGTGTCTGACATGGTGACATGGTTCCATTTGTAAAAATACAAATGATCCATTCTGTAGAGGCAGCTGCTCTGTGGGTTATCTGGCCCACAGAAAGCCCCGGCAGCTATTCCCAAATTTCCCATCTAGGAATAATAAAGCACTGTGTTATTTTATCTTATTTACCAAAAGACTAGAGTTCTGTTTAGAATTTGACCTTTCATTCATTTATCATTGTGCATCCCACTCCCTAGTATTTTAACCTGCTCGATCCTTTGGTGAGTTGATTTACCCCCCTATGGACTGGTCTAACCTACTAGTAAATTGATTAAATTAAAACGGTTTTATATTAAATCCCTTTGCTTAGGGACACCACAGTGTAAAGTTTCTGCAGGCAAATCCTGGGGGCCTTCCAAAATGAAGGCTACCATTCTTCATCTATTGTTGTTTAAGTAGGACAGCAGCTTAATGGATGAATTGCTTCATTGATACAACAAAACAGATACATCTCTCCCCCTCTAAAGCAATCCAGCAGGTGAGGATCAGACCTCATCAGTTTGTGGGGATTTGAATCGACATGCTTTCCTATAGTCAATCGATGTAGCTTTGAAGAAGGCCTGGTGCCTTTATTCAATGATCATGGACGCAGAGAACAAGATGTACCTGATACTTCAAACTACTCACTTATCCTCTATCAGTGTCCTCTGGTCCTCTTCATAGCCTCGGGGACATGCTTTTATACTCTGGCATCTCCTTCCTGTCCAAAACGGCCACAGCGGCCTCTTTACCTCCCCAACCGTTCAACTGATGCACATGCTTCATAAGGTACCCCATATTTGGGTGGTGTCGGCTCGCTATGTGGGTTCGTTAAAGTCCTCCGAAAGCGGCTGGTTGTAGAGTTTCCCATCGAAAGTCAGGGACAGTCTTGACACTATCCGAGCCAGGGCTTTTGGGTTGTTTTCAAAAAGTTGGGTAGTTTTCAAAAAGTAGTTTTTGGTTACTTTCTAGACAAAACATGCCTGCTATGCTAGCATATCAAGTTGTTATTGTCTGTCCGTTTTAGGAGATGTGTTATGTGTATGAATGCATTATGGGCAGAGTATAACAGCTCAAAAGCTTAGCTCATAATTGGCAGCCCAGTAGCAATCGACAGGACATCTTGTTCCACGGAGCAGTGAGGCATTCAGCAGTGACCAGCCGCGGGACCGTAGATATTTCATCTTTAAAGGTGTGGTAGTTAAAAATTGAGAGTTGTAAGGAGAGCAAGCAGAAAAGAAGGCTAGAATATGAAAATAACCCATCCTCACAAAGAACCTCCCTCCCTGCATTTCTCAACCATTGAAAAGGTTAAGATTCACAACTGTTATTGACAGGCAAGATGGATTCCCCAACCAATCAGGGAAAACATTCTGATTTGTCTGAAAATATATGGTATCAGTCTACAATCTTAATGGTCTCATAGAGAGGCTGGCTCAAGCAGAAACTATTCTCACAGTGCATTTCACTCAATAGCTGACAGGGTGCTGTGGAATTTTAACCAAATTACACTCAAATAAAGCTCCACCTTACTATACTCAGTGTATTGCCTCCCTTGATGCCCTAACTGCCCTTGCAGCATGAGATTGGACAGGTAATCTCATTGGAATCAATAACTTGGCCTGTCATTTTACAATTACAGCAGACAATTGTATCTGAAGCCACTTATCTTGGGGGTTAACAACTGCGTAAAATCAATAGTGGAGCAACACCTTCAGGGCTGTAAGGTGACGTTTATTTGCAGTGCAGGAAAGAAGTCAGCAAATATTTGGGCCAAGCATACAATTTATTTGTGTGTGCGTGTGTGTGTGTGTGTGTGTGTGTGTGTGTGTGTGTGTGTGTGTGTGTGTGTGTGTGTGTGT
>JAOPUA010000161.1:7146788-7164504 GCA_027122455.1 Trisopterus luscus | reverse complement strand
AATGGCTTGTGTGTAGCCATCAACTTTGGGAGCGAGCTTGGGGTTGGTGTGTGTGTGTGTGTGTGTGTGTGTGTGTGTGTGTGTGTGTGTGTGTGTGTGTGTGTGTGCGTCTATTTGTGTGTGTGTGTGTGTGTGTGTGTGTGTGTATGTGTGTGCGTGTGCGTGTGCGTGTGTAAGCTCTATAGTCCGCTGAATAGACGATGGGCAGCCATTAGGTCCATGCAGAGCATGAATGTTTTTTCCGATGACCCCTTCAATGATAACAAATGAATGTCCTAATGAAGATCACAATCTGTGGAGGTAATGACTAAATAAAGCAAACGGGTTGTTTTGCACTAGAACCTGTCCTTTATCTGACTGTTAGAACAGCACGGTCAGTGCAACAGTTGTATCTACGGAGCAGCTCTGAGATATACTCTATGACACTATGTTCTGGAGGCTTTGTTGTCCCTCCTTTGGACAATCACCCACAAAGCAAATTTCCAGGATCCTAAAATGACACAATTTCTTTTCCTGGTCCATTGCATTATCTGACACATGACACCCTCCACATGGCTGCTTCCTGTTCACTCGTGGTCACCTCAGCCTCCTGTGTAATTATAGATGGACATGATGGAGATGAGGGGAAAAAGAGATGGGAGCAGACATGTACTAGACCCCTGAACAGCAAATGATTCACTTGATTTACAAATGACTAGGATCCGGCCAAGTAATTTGCAAGTCAAGGTCATCGATTGCTTTCAAAGACAAATCTGTAGCCAATTCAGCCAGTGGGGATGCAGTCCATTGGCTGGGCATCAACAGCTTTTATCAAAGACTAGATAATATGATCACTAAGCTGCATACTGTACATACAATCTGGATTCCCTCCACTTCAATGGGTCTAATTAAAGCATGCATAACATTTTATCGGGGGGAGAAGTATATGTTTTTTTGCAATGTTTAAATGGAAAGGTACTTATATTTTGTAGTTTGTGGGGTTAGACAATGGGAGTGAGAAAGACAATGGGAGAGTTTTGTCCCTGCTGACTGCGATAATATCCCCCACTCCAGGAGACCTTTCCTCCGACTCAGGCCTATTTGAGACCAACTTTATTCTACTATTCTACCCCCCCCCCCCCCCACAAGGTCCTTGATATATCTGCAGCACTATGTGTGGCGGCACATGCCTGCCTGGCATTAGGAAAAATAACAAAAAATAACACAATGGACATTTTGTTCCAATACAGAATTATGAAAGGATTCCAGTGGCCGAGCCAAAGCCCATGAGCTGAATTATGACCAATCAGTGGCCTGCTGCCGTGCTTTTATGTGTTAGGTACTCCTGTTGGGTTTTTCTCGCTCCTAGAGATAAGTGCATCGATCCGAATACACAGAGACAACTATCAAAAACTAAAAAACTAAAAACTAAACAACAAAAAAAAACAGGCAGGGTTGGATAACATCTAGGCCTACTTATGTTGAAATGTCAAATATACGACAGACACGCGCACAGGGACCCTAGAAATCGCTCAAAATCAAATAATAATAGCAGAGCAGCGGCATGGACCGTAATGGCCAGTCATAGGTTCATTTGAAAAGCTTGGCTGGAAAAGGGCAGGCTGAGTGTAGGTCACCTCAGCCTGCACAATAAAAAAGTCCCTTTAAGTGGAATCCAATGAAACATCTCCCTCCTTCCTAACCGGGCTCAATCCTTGGGTGTTGTTGTGAAGACGTGGGAACAAGGTGAGGAGAGGATACAGTGGTGGCGTCATGCATACCTTGTTTGGCTTCAAGGAGCTGACAGAGAGGATGGGGTGGGGGGGGAAGATGGATGGACTGCCTTCCGTTTTGCGCGACAACAGAAGGAAATGAGGAAGGGGCATGAGACCGTGGAAGGCAGAGGAGATGGATGAGAGGGTACGGCATGGACTCAGAGGGAAATCAGTGTAAAAGCGGCTCAATGTGTGTCACCATGTTTCAGCGAGAGAGACGTTAACAGCTAATGCACGGGAGCCCTGTGGTATTCCTCACGTGTCTTTCACTGTCGGGTGGATGGTGTTCCTCTGACAGCCAACCAGCAGCTGTGTATGCGGTGCGCATGGACCAAAACTGCATGAGCCTTCATTGTTCACTAAACAACACATCTTCAGGGTCTTTTATTGGAGTTCATTGGGCGCTGACTTGTTTAATTTTATTTGCATTTTGCACCCCAGTGGTGTCTGATAAGGCCTTGGTAGGCTAATATTCACCCGGAAAAAAATAATATGGGGTAAATAACCGACAAATATCCTATTTTCAAGGTGCTATTGTATTTTTTTAAACCTTGTACCGTAATCTGCATTAGGTGCAACCAGAGCGTGAATGGTTTTCTAACAACCCCTCGATGATAGAAAATAAAGTGTCCTTATGGTGGTGGTTTGCACTCTGAATAGTGGTAATGACAAAATAAAGCAAAAGGTTTGTTTTGCACTACAACCTGCCTTTATCTGACTGCTAGAACAGCACGGTCAGTCCAACAGTACTAAGGTTGTGTCTAGCTCACCCTGTAACCCCTCCCATCACCCACAGATGAGAATGCTGGGATACCGAAATGACACAATCTCTTTTTTTGGTTCTTAAATGACCATCACATCCAAGTTTTCTTTATTTTGTTATCTGCAGGGTTTCTTTTTGGAAGCGACGAAACTTATTGGCAAACGAGAAACACCTCCATAGCAACATCCTCTTCCTCTGCAGGTTCACGGTCAGACTGTCTGAGTTTGGACTGACGTCCACGCACAGTGGAAGCGACGTCTGGTAACTTTATCGCTGGTAATCAAAATGTCTCTTCAAATATCGCTTTTTTTTTCTCTCACATAGATGTCCATGCGTCAAAGAGGGTCACGAGAGCATTTAAAAACACACTGCCTCCAACACCAGCCCCACCCCCACCATCCCTATATGGTTTCCCGGTGAGGTGGAGGAGTTGAAGGCCTACACATGGCGATAGACATCTAAGGCCTATGCGACCTGACAGCTGCACACCATTCATTGTTGGACGTCTAACAATCTATTTAGGGATGGGTACAAAATTATCCCCAAACCAACCTTGGTCACATACTGAAATAGTTGACATTGTGTTGCGGCCGGTTATCGTCTGCTTCAAACAATATCCCGCGATAGGTATATCCTGTCTAGACTAAACTGCAAAGAGTACACTTGAATGGACATTGGGCAAAGCCTCTGCTCTAAATAGTGCAGTGTTATAGGAGTGAAGCCATGAAGGCATTCAAAGCCTTTACCCAAACGGAAATCGCGTTACTTACTCGAGTCTGTGCTGTAGTTGGTGTCGGGAGCAGTTTAGATCTGATGCTATTGAATTCATCTCTTGTGTCACCACTTATTCTAAGAGAGAGGATGTACTATATAATCTAATAATAATCTAATCTAATAATAATTTAAGAAAATACAGAGTGGAGAATCTTTCAAAGTCTAAGCAGATGCTCATCCTCTGCTAGCCTACAGTATATTCTAATGAGCCACTGGAGGTATTGTGGAGAGGGGCCTTTATGCTGAGTAAACAGCCATTTAAGAGAAGCGGGCAGCCCTGGATGTGACCTTGGTTACACTAAGTCCAAGGAGCGGCCAAGGTCCGACTGGAGCAGAGCTGTTTCACACAGTTATGCTGACACATCATCCCCTCTCTTGGCTCCTTCTTTACCGCTCTCTTATTTTCCTAAGTGGCAGTATCTTATCTGCACGCGATAAATCTGCTGTATTTCTGTCTTGTTGGAGCCGGGAGCGTGTTAAACGGATGGTCGATCACACCGTTTTAATATGTTCTTACAGTTTTCATTTACAAATGGTCTACTTCAGCCACCCTGGATGTGGCTGTGCAGTGTCTTACCGCGTTAAGTGTGTGATGTAACCGACTTCTGGTGGAACTTTTTGTAGAAAAGACACTGCTTGCTTGCTTAAACCCAAAGAATGGAAGATTGCAAAGGTCAGTTAAAATTGATGGCTGAATCAAAAATAGGTGATGGCAATCATACGCCTGGGAGTCTGCTCCTCATATCGACGCAGCTGCACACACATCTGCCCGGTCAGAACTTCTCCTCAGCAACTGCGGAGTCCCGATCTGTTGCCATAGCAATGAAGCGATGTCTTGTAACGGTTGGCCTCAGCATCTGATTGATACTTGAGGCGGATGAGGCGAAAACTTTCCTTGATCTGCCAAAGGGTCAAAAACAATTTGGATAAAAGCATATTTTGGCATTAGTCAATGCTGTGTTTGTTCTGATCATTTGTTATCCAGCTAAGGCCTGATTTCTCGGAGCATGAAATATTTAGGGGGGAGGGGGGGGTGGGGAGGGGACGCTTAAGGAGCAAGTTGACCGGATCAGGAACTTATTGATCCTGCTTTTGTGCCACTTGGATTAAAAAGAGTCGTAGGGGAGCTTCTCAAATCAATCTCTTTGCTTGAGATGCCAGCGCTTTAGCAATCAAACCCACGCACACACTCACACACAAACACACAAGCGCACACACGCGCACTCACACACAGACACGCACATACACACACAAAGCAGAAATGCTTTTTAAAAACTATGTCTTTTGGGTTCACAACACTTGGGTTGGCACATTGGAAGCCTTTTCTTATTTCACACCATTTCTGTTAAGACTATCTTTACAGATTAACTGCATTCACTTTTAGGCCAATCCTTCAGACATCTATTTCATTTACAACACCAACTGCAAACTAGACACAATGGAATAATAGGTAACATTTTCCAGAGACCTCACCGTCTATGATCTGTGACAGCATGCAGAACACTGCTACTGCTGCTTGACCGTACCGGCTCCTCTGCTCTCCTCATAGGCCAACAAGTCCTCCCCAGGATCATTTGTAAATGACATTTGACATTGATTCCATTGGCCACCATCTTCATCGCTTATTTTGAATGCATCTGAAAGTATTTACTCCAAGTAGTTGGAGTAAAAAGTAATTTCAAACCAAGCATAGTTGCCTAGTTTGAAGGGAAATGTAAAATACATATTGATGTAATGCTATGTGTTGAATAACAAATCATGACTGTGTGCATAGACCTATACAGACCAGTAGCCATAGTGGGTTGCCCTGTCGACCTGAATGATCGGAATGCTAAGTTGTCAGTGACTCCCACCAGCAAAGGTCAGGGAGTCATTTTCACATATGTTGTTTTCTAGCTTGTAGGCAACTGGATATCTACTGATCCCACTGGGAGGCCAGTATACCAAGGTGTTAATTGTTGTTGTTGAAGCTGCAGACTACCAGATACCCGTGGACTTCGCCGTTCTCTATTCGTTTGATTTCTAGGGAAGTGCAATTTCTAAAGATATAGGCATCCGTCTGTTTCAGCAGCGGCATTGGCGGTCATTCCGGATCTGTCCACTGGGTGGTGCTCACGTACATAAAACTAAACTGCTAATATTATTTGTTGTTTCGGGCGAAAAAGTAATTTGGATCAATTACCGTTACAAAGAATGTGGCAAAAGTTTAATGTATGGAAATCCGTTTGGATTCATTTTCATTTAATTGTTGTCCTCTTTTCTTAACATAGACTGAAACCTGTTACATTCACTTGTTTGTGCCCTGAACACCAACGGCTGGGTAATGATGGCGTCCACTAAATCTACTGTGGAGTTCATAAACGAATCATCCACACATGGAATGAATTCGTCCATCACCACATTGTACACCAGACTTAACTATTGTTTCACAAACATAACTATTTACAGGACTGAACGGGCATAATCTCACCCGTTTCTCACCTCCTTTGACAATGCCAGATGCAAGCTATTTGTCCATCAATCTGTCCCTGCAAACAAAGCCTTCTGCCTCTAGTTGGAGTTTGTGCTACTCTTCCACTTTCTCCTCCTTCAAAGTTATAAATGGTCTATCAGAGATGCTAATTCTCACAAATTACCAGCTTCACACACTCTCAAGCCACACCGCAATGTATTTCGCACTGAAATTAGGCTACACACTCTTTCCTTCGCCATTACGCAGACTTTTTCACACCGTACAGGGGGGTTTCTTATTTTGAATTTCTGGCAAAGACAGCCCGTATTCATCTTTTTGATGAAAACATCAAAAAGCCTGTATTCATCTTTTTGATGAATACAGGCCACTTAAATAGTTGTTTTGGCTCAATTGATTTGTCCCAATGATGCATCAATGTGTGAAGAATAAATCCCAATCATTGATGAATTAAAAGCATGAGCTATCGAGCAGAGGCTCGAGCTTTGGAAATAAGGATGTGATTGAAGAGGGAATAACATCTTCTGTCAGAGTCTTTTAATGTCTCTAACAACATTTGGATGTGTTATATTTTCCCAAAAAATGTCTGCATAAACTCTCGCGGGTTTGCTTGATAAGGAACATTAGTTCCGGATTAGAAACTAGATTTTTATATATGTCTAATATTTTATGTATATTAGACATTCATATATTCCTGTATGGAACAAAACAGTTTCACATCAAATTAACCTTTTTTGCTTTCCATAAAACACATTATTTATTTGTTTAGAACATGAAATTCTAACAGAGAAAAATAATGTAACAGCGCGCACACAATGACTTATTTAAATTGTATTTTCTTTCGGTTGTGATAATTTAATTGTTAATATTTATTTTTAGCTTCAAATAATATTTTGTATAGGCCTATTTTTTATGAGCGATCTGATTGGCTTGGCTATTCGGGTGATCTGATTGGCTGGGGCTTCCAAGCACTAGACCTCTGAAGAATAAGTCCTGCCTCCGAAGCTGAGGTTGCCTCGGTCAAATGTCTATGGAAAATAACACGAAGTATAATCTGCGTCACGTTCTGAACTACACGCTTCGGACAGTCGTGACGTCCGAAGTCTGCGCAGATTCTTGTTAGCATAATGCTTCTTCATGATAGTTAACTACTTTAACGGAAACGACAATCGAAAACTTCAGTGGAAACTATGGAAAAAGTGTGTAGTTCGAAACGTAACGCAGCTTTTACTTCTTCGCCTCCTACAGAGTTTGTTATACGATCATTCAAAAACGCCATGTTATTTGCCAGACATTTGACCTAAGGAACTGGGAGCCTCGGAGGCGGGACTTAATTCTTCAGAAGTCCATTAGTGTGGTCTACAAGCATCGGACTGGCTGGGGTTTTCGAGCTATCTGATTGGCTGGGGTTCTTGAGCGATCTGACTGGGGTCTTTGGGTTGGGCACCAGTGGAGAAGACAGTGGAGGAGGTAGTTGAATTAACAGTGGAGGAGGCAGCTAAGGAAACAGTAGAAACGGGAAATGCAGAAAGCTTTTAGTGGAGCTGCTGCCTATGTGTTCTTTTAGTGAGTTTTCAACCAAGTGGCCATCCATCACATACACACACGCACACACGCACACACGCACACGCACACACACACACACACACACACACACACACACACACACACACATACACACACACACTGTTGCTGAAAAATTTCAACTTCAATTTCAACTTCCTGAACCCTATGCCCTAATAATAGGGCCCCCTGTTCTTTCAGAATACACTGAGTTTGAACTTCATATCCATTTGTATTCATAGCAAATAATATAAAATAGTAAATATTATAAGTACAACTATTAATTCTTATTTTTTCTGAATTTAACTAAAACATTTGTAATAATCAATTATGAGCAATATGTAAAATAGCTGGAAACTATTTTAAGCTGCAATAATAAGTGTGTGGGGTGAAAGGCTGCGTGTTTTGCGAAGTTCAGGGTCGATCCACCCTCAACCCACGTAATGTCACCCCAAACTTTTTGTTAAACTTGGCAGCCCTGCAGTCTATGCAGAGGCCACTCGAATAATTCATAAGCCTACGTATTAAATATTGTTTTGAACTTTCAGTATAATATTCTTGATCTTGATGTGCATGGGGTAACAAAAATTGACATAGAGGTATCAATCCGCCATTTTAGAGATAGCACGAGAGCTGCGGACTGAAAAAGATTAATTTTGAGTAGGCTAGCTGGTTTCAAGAATTAGAGTTGAGCATTTCTATGTGCATTATTTTGTGAAATGTTATGCTCAACAATGAAGTAGATGCATCCCCTGCAGCCAGGGGGAAAAAGGATGTTCAGGATACTGCTGATGCAATTAGTATGCACAATGAGGATGTCAAAATAAGCAATCAAGATGTGGCTAATGGAATCAATGTCTTTACAAATTATCCTGACCAGGGCTTGTTGGCCTATGAGGAGAGCAGAGGAGCCGGTACGGTCAAGCAGCAGTAGCAGTGTTCTGCATGCTGTCACGGATCATAGACAGTGAGGTCTCTGGAAGCCAGGTAGGCCATTAGCCCTGAGCTAATAAATCCGGGACAACCACCAATCCGTGCTCTGCCCATCACTCCAAACCAGATCCAGTTTCCCACTCAGCCAATAGTCCGTCGCCGGGAATTTTATGTCTCACTCGGGTTTCAAAACAATGACCCTGTAAAAAACAGATAGATCCAATCACGGAACAGTTATACATGATTTATAATGTCGTGGACTCTCGATGTGGAACAGGCAGAACCAATTCAATATATATATAGGCCAATATTGTTTAAATCATTGTGTCACCTTAAAATCTCATAAATATACTAGCAGACATTCGGCACATTGCAAAGAAATAGTTCGCTGGCAGATATCAGCTATCTATTTCCTCCTCAGAGTGGATATTGGCTCAATCGGAGGGTGAAATTGTTTTTTGAGCGTAACACCAAGCAAGGGTTTCACAGCTTGGCCCCGCTAAATGGACCGGCTGCATTAGGGCCAAAGAGGAGCGCCATGCAGAGTGCTCTTCAAAGGCAAACACATACACACACACACACACACACACACACACACACACACACACACACACACACACGCATGCACGCACACACGTGCACGAGCACACACGCAAACACACGCATCACACCGCAAGACAGGATCGCTGTTTCAGCCTAATGTCCGGCTGTACATGAAAAGTGGCACAGAGTGGCCACTTTCTGCTTGAAAGCACTAGTCGTTGTGATTTACTGGATAAAACCAGAACACTTTATTCATTAATCTCCAACTAATTTGAGTGTCAAATAAGGTCTCTGCCAGGTTGTCTGTATACAGGGGTGTTTTGTTTTTGTTTTGGGGGCTCAAGTTAAAAACGTACAGGCCCCTTAAAAGACACTTGACTAATGAACTGCTTCAAAGTTACTCAATTCATTATTGATGCTTTGACATCCAAGTAGTTTCTGTTGTGTTTGAGTGTTGAATTGTTTGCAGGTCATTAAATCATCCTTTCCTCTTTACTAATAAACAACACACTTTGCATGGCTTTCATAATGTAAAGGCAATGATAACAAATTAACATTCTTATGAGTAGGACAATATTTGTTGCTTTAAACCACACAAACACACATTTACATTGTCCTTTAGTGCATGAGGTATGCACTAATGGAATGATGTCACAGGTTATTAATCATAGTGAGGGAGGAAACACAACATGTATATTGTTCTACAATTGGAATACAGACAGCACACGCACACATACACGCAGACACACACACATACACGCAGACACACACACTCACACACACGCACACGCACATGCGCACACGCACACACAGCAAGCATTTGGGGGGGGTGTAAATTCCTCACCTGTCCCAGCATCCGCCCTCTCCACCTTTCATCCCTTTCTTTCTTCCATCCCGCCCTCCACCCAACCCACCCACCTCCCACCCCATGTTTTCTCTTTTCTGACACACCCCTCCCCCCCCCTAGTCTCCACACCTCGCCGCTCGCCCGATGAGGGCTGAGAGGTGGGAGCCGCTGTGTTGACAGTGCTATATGGAGTGGAGGTTCAGAGAGCCAGGCCAGCACCGGACACACTCCACACTGAACTGGACTCTGGGCTGCGGTTGGCTTGACCGTTCGTACGCAATCAGAGGTGCACTCTCTGGGTTCCCGTCCCCGGGCTTTCATCTCTTACAGATGGTGAGTCACTTTCCCTTCTCTCCAATACACACACACACACACACACACAAATACAAGTTCTCGATCCTGACAGCCTTATTCAGTAAGGGGAGCTTTTTAAAATGTCCTCATGCGAGCTGAACACACTGACCTCACTGCAACCAGCAGGGCAGTGTGTGCTGCAGGGGGGCCCAACTTACGGGGCAATAGGGGGGCAGAGGGGCGGCCAATGGGAGAAAAATGTAAACATAAGGTGTTTTTCAGTGGTACTGTGGAGAATTTACACATCAGAGAAGTTTCATTCATTCAATTGTGTGATGATATATTTGCATATTGGACACCTCTGAAATCCCTTCAATGATCTGGAAAATTAACCAATTTTCCACTACCTTTTCTTTATTTCATTTGCCGACATTGTTATCAGTACTTCTTCCATTGGCTGCCTCAAACCAAAAACAGCACAGGAAAGAAAGTATTCAGGGAAGAAAGTGTTATTCCTTTCTTAGACTGAATAACAGCTGGCTATAGGGGCACAGTACGGCAGTGAAGGTCATGTTCTTGTCATGTTGTTTGTTCAAACCACAGGATGGATCACCCTGCTTCATCTCAGAGGGAGACAGAAAGTAGAGGAGAAAGAATAGGAGCGAAAGAGAGAGAGAGAGAGAGGGGTGGGAGGGCAGCATGGACGACAAAGAAGCACAGCTGCCGTTTCTTCTCATGAAAAGGCAGGTGAAAATGACATAATGACATCTGGGCTCAGGTAACTTGAACACTGATAGCTTTGAAAACCAATCCAGAGCCTGAGACGTGTGGACTAAGTTAATTCCCATCATTCTGATGGGCTTCTTTAAAATGTTTCATGTGTGTGTGTGTGTGTGTGTGTGTGTGTTGTTTCTGTGGTTGCATATTATGATTCAAACCAAGTCCAGACATCGAATGGAGAAGAACTGACGCCACTGTGGTTGCCTCGGATGGTAAACATCAAAGTGAGGAGACACAACGCATGTGTGAGCGTGGGAATGTGCCGGTGTTCTCATCGCGTGCTGCTGGTCGTTCTAAAACGTAAACGTCATCTCGGCCCCCACCGACGTGGACGGATGGATGGAGGAGGGGGGAGGAGGGGGGGGGCGTTGGCAGCGACGCATCGTGAGACACTTCAGTCTCACGATGTACATTGACGGATACGCGGATACACTGAGGTCACGCCAACAGTTTATACTCTGAAAGCCGAGCCCAAGGTGTCCCGAGGCTTGAGAAGCTGAATACGAACGGGGGGGGGAGTGCACTTGTTGACGAGGTAGTGTTGTAATCTAAAAGAGAAAGCTGATAGCATCATATTCAGGTTAGTCCCCTACCCCGACCCCCTTATATACAAACGGGTTTGAGCGCATTTTGACCCCATGGATGAAAAATGAATGTGTATCTTTAAATAGTTCTTGCATAGTTACTTTGAAATGCATCAAAGTGCCACTGTGCACAATGTAGAGCCTTTATCATTGTCATTGTAACGCTATTGTAGCCTGCATAGGTCTCACGACTCCCACCTCCCACCACACTGAGACAATCGCCGTGACAACTCCTCCAGCCCAGCCCCGGCGAGGAGGAGAATCTTGTGAAGACACAGAGCTTAGCTCATTAGTGAGCACTGAGGCAAACCCTTTTGTTCACAGTGGCTAAGTTCAGTGTCTGACATGAAAAGAAAGAGTGCCGGCGTTCCGGCACATTTCTCCTCGGACCCCACCCTTCTCGGAAGAAGGGGAAGAAGAAATAGAAGACGAGGAAGAGGAGAAGGTGCATGAAGGGGCAGACCACCTGCTGAATGTATAGGAATGTGGTTTTTTTTCTTTTCTTGCACGTCCAGACATGCAGCCGCATGCAATAACCGTGTGATCACTGGCCACCATGAATTAACAATGTTAATGATACGTTTGCCTATATACAGTTGAATGAATTGAGTTGTAAAGGGGTGATGGTTTATTTATCAATATTCAAAATAATTTATTATATCTGTATTGTGTATTTGCCAAAGGAACTGTCAGTATATGGGTGGGTTTATGTACTCCTGGGCCTACTGTACTGGAATCAGTGTGAACATGAAACTGGCTCAGTCCAGCAGGAACAGGAGTGAGACCCAATTCCTGGACCAATGCCGTTGTTCATAACATCATCACCAAGATTCAAAGAGTCATTAAAATGATAAAAAGTTAAAAGCTAAAAGCTCTGAGTGAACTATCATAAACCACAATGCTTTACAACCGCACTGCTTAATTTATTATTTGTGAGACTCCGGATGCATTGCAAATGGGATGGTGTGGTCTCTGAGTATTTGTTATGTGTCTTGTGGTTTTGTATGTCATCTGTCTGCCTCTTTTTTCCCCCGAATGGGGCCTCTCTCATATAGCCAAGACTAAATTGGAGATTCAAATCCGTGCACATTTATTGTATAATTACACGTGTGAACCACCTGTAAACCAGAATCTGATTAAGATTAGGGAAACAGTTTACATCCAAGTATTCAGAATACAACAGGCAGTAAACCTTTACCGCCTAGTTAAGTCTGGCTTCTGTCCTGGCTTTCTGGCAGTATGCTTCCTTTAAGAATATCATATGAGTGCAGTATCATTATCAATAATCCAATCTACATTATTATGTCATCTCCAATTTAGTAGTAAATTGGAGTAAATACTATTTCAGCAATAGTACACTCATATATTTCAATATTGAATAAATAATTGGTCTCTGCAAAGCAGGCTTTGGGTCTTGCCCTGCTTCCTTATTGCTCATCAGTAGGGATAGGGAAATGTAAACGGCATTCAATACAGTAAGCAAATCTGTCTGGCTTATGGTTTCAACTTATTACATTTCAGTATACATGACTCTGCAAATGCTGTTTCGATTAGCTTGGGGGCCCTCAATGACATCACATCATGCTTAACAAAGCACTGCACTTTGGGTATAAAATGGCAATCATCTTTCTCAAGTTAATGGCCTAGGTAAGGAAATACTGAATTCAGCATCCAGCAGCAGATGGTGTTGGGGAAAAAAAAAACTCACTTTCCATTGATCTTGTGCAGAGAAGCCTAATCCAGTTTGGGAGGAAGAAACATACTCACTCTCGAGGGCCACCTGGTGGCTCCAAAACTCAACTCACAAGGTTTTCAAGAGCATTTACTGTACGGCACATTTTGTCATATAACTATCGTCTGAACATGACAAAAGCTATTCACATTAATGTAAATATTATTATATGTAATAAAACCCAGAGGAAAAGTTTGACCCAAACAAAACGCCTGTTGTTTTTCATCCACCACCGCCTCACTAATAACTCGCGGTCCGGCACGACACCGCCCAGTGGGCAGCGGGGGCAGCGTCTGTTGATCCGGACCCGTCTCCGGCCGCTGCGTAGCGTCCGTCCATCGCCATCGCCCCGGGGCAGTGGTGCCTCATGTGCACCGCCAGGGTGGCGTTGCGACTGAAGCCACGGCCACACACGCCGCAGGTGACCTGCTTGGCGCTCGCCTGGAGGCACTTGTGGACCTTTAGCGCCTGCTTAAAATTAAACCTCTTCCCGCAGGCGGCGCAGCCGTAGGGCTTGTACGCGCTGTGCACCTGCACGTGTTTGGTGAGGTTGCACTTGTTGACGAAGCTCTTGTCACAGAAGCTGCAGCTGTAGGGCCTCTCGCCCGTGTGGCCCTTCATGTGGGCCTTCAGCGCCCCGCTCTGGCTGAAGCGGTTCCCACACTGCGGGCAGGCGAACGGCTTCTCCCCCGTGTGCACCCTCATGTGGATGATGAGCTTGGAGTTGCGGGCGTGGCCTTTGTTGCACACCGGACAGACGTGTCGCCGGGCGGGAGCTGGTGGTGACCCCTGGCTTGGCCTGGGAGGGTTTGGGGGGCCATGCTGTTGCTGCTGCTGCTGATGCTGATGCTGATGCTGATGCTGATGCTGCTGCACCGGTGAGGCGCAGGCTTGAGGAGGCTCCACCCATCGCCTCTCCGTCTGGCTCCGGTATGGTGACAAGCGTCTTTCCGGGTCGTTCTCGGAGAGTAAACTCCAAAACAAACGGTCGGCCTCCTCGAGTTCCTCGGCGGGATTTCGTTGGATGTCTTCCAGCCCGCTGAACTCATCCTCTGGTTCTTCCTTAATGAAACTAAGGTTGATTTCTTTTGGGCTTTGGATTAATTGTTTGAGTTCTTCTTTGATGCTTTGGAAGTCGGTCCCCACGTGCCTTGGAGAAACTTCCTCCGGTTCGTCTTTAAGGGGCAGGGAATCAGGCCCCACCAGGTTTGGTCCAGTGAGGTGCAGCTCCTGCTGTTCTGGGAAAACCACTGCGTCATCTCTTGAAAAGGACTCCTCGCCGCCTGAAAGGAAGAATGAAACAAAATAACCTAAATGACCCTTCAATATTTAATCACAGTAAAGAAGCCATGCAATTGTCTTTTTTCTTTACAGTCATGTTTCATCCAACTTCTATACATTTTGGCTCTAGAATTAGGTCTAATAATAGGGTGAGGGAAGGAGTAGCCAAGACAAGTTAGTGTGGATCAAAATGTTTATTTACAAAAAAAAGACATTTATATATAAAATACATTTCACAAACAGAGGAGGCTCTGGTAAATGCTCCAGAGTGTATTTGGATTAACTGTGTAAGAATATACACTGTGTATATAGTCTAAGACAAAATTAATTGAAACTTGTTGTTGTTGATGTTTTACATCAGGAATCACCGCTTTTTTCTCCTCGTTACTTCCTCTAGTGACCACATGGGGGTGACATAATTATGCTAAACATTTGCACCTGAGAAAAATTATTCAGCTCTCGGGTGGTTATGGACGGGTGGTTACGGTTAGTACAACGTTAGAGATGGCTATGTTTATATATGTTGGTATTGTTCAAGATATTGATATATCGAAGTATTTTCGTAGTATAATTCAGTTAAAACATGATTTTATATGGTTGTGAGGTGTTTATGTTGGTTAATCAGTCTATTAAACCATAAGTATCTAACACTATACCACTGCAATTGGGACATAACTGATATTATGGATCCGATGCATTTCTAACGATGTATGGGGCCATTATAATTATATCAAAAATAATAAATATATTTATATTTATATTTAATAAATATAATTTTCATGGCCCATGGATGTATGTAGATAATAATTCAAAAGAAAAGAGTTGACTGAAACTGATACTATTACTATTTATTACTTAATCTAAGTTACAGTTGGTTTACAGGTACATAATATAACAGGTATAAACACGGCCAATAGATGTCGCTCAAAATCTCTTGTAATTGAATGTCCCATAATATGAAACCAAGGGATGAGAAATAGCTTATACAGCAACTAAAAACATCACAACAGTGGTTAGATTGTTATATTAATTCAATATTTCCCAAAGAAGGTAAACGATGGCTATCATGTGAGTACTGCAGTCCATGCCAGGGCTCACTGGTCCACTGACAGGGTCCACTTCACAGCTGGGAGCCGCACGGACGTCCTTTCTAGGGACGATTTAGACACGTCCAAAATGACCAAACTCGTATGTTTATACCATAAGTAAGAATACTGACTGTGCTAAACACGCAGATCAACCGAAACAGGTGACAAAAATAGCATGTCTTTTGGAATATACGCACCAGCTTTGTGTAAATATACCACTGGGTCCAAAACGGTGTCCAACAGCTTGCCTTTGCGATCGTTTTCTTCTCTTAAACGAACGATTTCATTGTCATATTCATTTATCGTTTTCTGAAATTCCACGAACAATGTTTCAATAGCTGTAGTTAGCATCTGGTTTACCAGAGCTCTCATTTCATGTAGTTTAGACATCGTAAATATTCTCTGTCCTGCTTCCTCGCCTTCCCATGCTACTTCCGGCAATACCTTCAAAGTAGAAGCCCCCTCATGCCTTCCCGCTCCAAGGCAGATAGAGATCAGGCATTGTGATGTTAAAAAGGTGATGGAGGCTATCAATTTATGTTAAAACATATATGTGTATAAGACTGCTGTCTTCAACCCATAACTAGATGTTGATAATAATTATATGTCGGACTATTTAATTAAAATTAGTTTATTTTAAGGTGTATGTACCCATACGATATTATATCCAGTAAATGAGTCCTATACATCTAAAGTGTAATAACCCTTGTTATGAACATACGGGAATAGCATGTCTTGACAGGCTATAGTCATATTGTGATATTTGTCTACCTGAGGCAGAATGAAACAGCGTTGTTTGACTCTGTGGCAAATGGCTTATTTACTTTTTATGCTAATTAGATGGACCGGAAGTTGTTTATTCAGCTATTCTCGCTGACTTGTCGGTCCCCAGCGGTCAGACGACGAGTGCGTGTTTCAGAAATCTAGGAAGTAACTTTTTTTGCGCTCCGAACAGATTTGACTGTAATTCATAGTTGTAGGCTTCGATTGGATACACGTACGTGTAGTTTCCCTTAGTTGACATTTGAATTCAGGACATTGGTTGTTTAGCCAGATTTTTCAGCCAGCACAGGTGTCTTTCTATTCTTTTTTTCCTTCAAGGTGTGCAAGCGTCAGCCCCTGAGGTGCGGTGATTCCTGTTTCTGTCAGGAATGTTTTAACTCAAAAATGAAATGAACACTCTTCTCTCGAAAGTAAGCATTTCTTCTGTTCTCATTTGTGGCATGTATATAAAACAAACAATTTGACATCGTTTTTGTTTTTTCCCACACATATGCATTTCATTTTGACACGTTGGACTCGTTCATTCGGGGAGTCGTTCACGTCTAAGTTTATCGCATGTATTTCGAGTTGGTTACCGCACCTATTCTCTACTCTAATGTGAAGTTGCACTTTGCTTTCACACTCACACACGTTTCATTATCGATATTATCCAAAATAAAAAGCAAATTTTAAAGCGTTTCGGTGTATTCGTTTTTTTTCCCCCTTCAGGATGAGCAGTTTGCAGGGCGCGCAGACTACCGGTCCCGGTGACCATCCGTCCCACATCATCCAGATCTACCCACGGCTGAAACTAGTCACTGCGCAATGCCTTACCCTGCAGGTCACCGCCGCCCATACCACTGCCGCGGTCATACAACACGCAGTTGCCGCCCTGGGCCTTGACACGCAACGCTCTTACAGCCTTCTGGAGCAGAAGGAGAGCGACCGGGAAGAGACACTCCTCGAGGATGGGGAACACCCCGTGAACAGGTACCTACTGTGGCCCGACGAGAGCCACAAATGGCACCCCCAGAGCCAAGGCTACTATTTCGTCCTGCAGCCTCGGCTCCAAGAGGGGGAGGCCTGGCTGGAGGAGCTGGTTGAGGAGTACGACGACCTGTGCCGGCTCCCCGAGCTGAGCGAGGACGCCCTGCTGCAGACCCTGCGGCAGCGCTTCTACAAGAAGAAGATCTACACCTATGCCAGCAGCATCCTGGTGGCCGTCAACCCCTTCAAGTTTCTCCCCTGCTACTACAACCCCAAGTATGTCATGATGTACGAGAACCAGCCACTGGGCAAGCTGAGCCCGCACATCTTCGCTGTGGCCAACGTGGCCTACCATAGTATGCTCAACCGGCGGCTGGACCAGTGCATCGTCATCTCCGGGGAGAGTGGCTCGGGCAAGACGGAGAGCAGCAGCTACCTGGTGCACTGCCTGACCGCGCTCAGCCAGAAGCGCTACGCCAGCAGCGTGGTGCGCACGCTGCTGGGCGCCGGGCCGGTGCTGGAGGTAGGTCCCCCACCCCACCTCGTCACCCCCCCACCCCC
>JAOPUA010000161.1:7114469-7125494 GCA_027122455.1 Trisopterus luscus | reverse complement strand
GGCGCACTTTGTTTTGCTAGTGTTGCAACTGGAACAGCACTACACCCTCAACCGAAGTGTTTGAAGTGCAGAAGTGCGGCATTTGGAACACACTCGTTGTGTTTAAAGAGCCAGCCAACCCACTGTTTCAGCTGGAATTAAACACTGAGATTTTTTTTGTACTGTTGTTGTGTATGAGCATTATAATGTGCGATTGTATATGAAATGTGCCACACAGGTCTCGGGAAGCCTTACGCTCAATTGTGACGCAGACATTAAATAAATCATCAAAAAAGTATAATGTAGCACTATGTTTTTGTTTCAGCTTGCAAATTAATATGCCACAAGAAATGCCTGGCCAAAATCATCACAGACTGCTTGACACGCTGTGCAAGGAAGGTAGGTAGATGGTTTTGAAGATTGCAGAAGCTGCTTTTAGCTAGTCATGTTTTTGACCCGGCAGTCCCTCTTACATTCTCTGGGTTTGGAGTGGCCACAAGATGGGAAGTTACAAAGGCCTGTGGAACATGCCTCAGGATTTGCTTGCAATGCCATTGACATGCACTTCTTTATCATAAGTACATATCAGTCTGTTGGATCTAGCGTTCCAAGTCTTCATAATAAGCTTGTATTGGGTAATAGGACAGGAAATGTTAACCGGTTTGTACAAATGGAACTGAATGGAGGTTAACTTTGTTTAAAAAGTTGTTAGTTATTAATATCACTTTTTAAAAAGAGCATAAGAGCATAATGCAAAGTATTTTTTATTGTATTGAGTGTTGTGCAAGTACATTTTTTGTATCAAACTCCTGGCAAGGGCTAAAAAAAGAGAACTAACGTTGTTATACGGGGCGCGGCATGCATTGCCTCATCAGATCATAAGGGTAATACCTTCATTGTGTCAAAAAGGTATTTTGTTGTTTCATAAGTTTCGTTACAACAATTGGTTCCAGCTGGGATTCTACGCTGCACAACTATCGATTTCCCCCATGCCTATTCATATGGGATGCAGACTCGCAGTGGCGCCTTTACCTAGGATATTAAAAAAAGAAAAAAAATTGCAAATAAAAATAAATAGGCAAATAACATAATCATCTTCCTACGTGCACATACGCATGTGTATGTTGTCATTCATTCAGTCTATGTGTATTCCGTCTTGACACATGGATTACATTCATACATACGTCCCACACTGTGTGTGTGTGTGTGCGTGCGTGTGTTAGGACAGCAGCACGTCGGGCTCCCTACACTTTGGGGTGGACGTGAGCGTGCTCTGCAGCCAGACCCAGCCGGTGCCCCAGGTGCTGGAGATGCTCCTGGTGTACGTGGAGATGAACGGCCTGGACACCGAGGGCATCTACCGCAAGTCGGGCTCGGCGTGCCGCGCCAGGGAGCTGCACCAGATACTGGAGACAAGTGAGACTGGGCCGAGATCAGAGTCTGTTTGGCCCGTAGGATAGAACACAGATGTCCCCTTTTGGGGAGGAGGGATCCGTTTCCCCAAGTCTAGAGTGGCCTTGAGGACCACAGCTCATGGGGGGAATGAGGGGCATCATTGTTTCTTAAGAAATAGTTGACATGATTGCGTGAATACAAGGTTAAAGTGTATCAAAGAGTATAATGCAATCCTAGAGAACTGATCAAGACGTTTCAGAGAACTTAAATTATGAAAAATATATCCATATACATGTGTAATTATTATAGGTGAGTACCTTAACTATAACAGTTATGTGTGTATCTGATGCGGTGGTAGTGGGGTGTGGTGCTTGTTAAAGGGACACAGATCTGAAGCTCATTGCTTATTCTTTGTTTTTCAGATCCCGATACGGCCTGTTTAGAAAACTACCCAATCCACACCATCACAGGCCTGGTCAAACGGTGGCTCAGGGAACTCCCCGACCCCCTTATGACGTTCAACCTCTACAATGACTTCCTGCATGCTGCCGGTGGGGAATCTTTGACCATGTGGTTAATTACTGATTCAAACAGGAAGCGAGAAACACAGGCACCCATTCAGCCACTTCTAATGACACACATACACTTAGCTTCTCCTTATGCAGTAGGCTATAAACACAGTGCGCTTGACCTTTAACGGCACAAGCATAGCCCAGATAAGGCATGAAGTGAACTAATGGAGAAACCGATATGAAAAGTCTGAAAAGTGCACATTTGCCGAAACAAAACATCTTCCCCAGATGGAGTTGCTGTTCTGTACCCAAGGAAACATGGCGAGTAGATTTTATTTCAAGCTCCCTTTTGAGGGATTTCTGATTAAGACTCCCACCTGGCAGGTGCCTTGTCCTGCCACAGACAGCTGCTGTTTCCTAATGAGCCCGCCTGTCATGAGTTTGCTCAAGTGCCCTGGCGTGAAGGCCTGAAGTGGTCGATAGTTGACAGGTGCATTGCTCATTCCCTATTCCTACACAGATTTCCTCATAAACTGCCTATGGATCGTCCAATGCAAATTCTAACCTGCCAAAGCTTGATTATAGCATTGATATGAATCATCATGTTCTAACAAATATGTTTCCCTACAGAGTTGCCGGAAAAATCTGAGCGAGTAAGAGCCATCTACCAAAAGCTTGACGAACTCCCTGAGTCAAATTACAGCACACTGGAGCGGCTGATCTTCCATCTTGTCAAGTAAAGGCCCTCTACTTTAACACTATGTTCCATTATCCTGTCTTGGGGCATTGCCAAACACTAAACACTAAACAACCCACAGCCCTGTGTGTCAACTGACACTGCTGGTCATTTTCTGGTTGGTTTGTGCAATGATATTATGATGTGACTCACTGAAAGTCGTTGGCACCGCGTGATGACTGTGTGTCCTCTCTAGAGTGGCCAATGAGGAGAAGCACAACAGGATGACTGCCTCTTCCCTGGCCATCGTTTTTGCCCCTTGCATCATGCGCTCCCCTGACGCCGACGACCCCTTCCTCGGCATGAAGGACGTGAACAAAACCACCCAGTGAGTCTCCCTCTAGATCACCGCCGTAGTCACAGTATTACCATGATGTCGCAAGGCCAACACCATCGTTGCAGATCCACAGCGATATCGATCTCAGTTGCTTACTGAGTGATGGAATACAGTTGATTCCTTTAATATTGCCTGATCAGACATTTGTTTCTCTCTCTCTCTCTCTCTAACACTCACAAGTGTTTATAATATTTTCATTTGTCCTAGCTTAGAGAGGCTCAGCATATACGCTAGGCTGTAATACCAAATCCAGGTGTTAGGCACATAATATCTCTGGGCGCCACATAGATGACTCATGTCGGCTGTTATCGTCTACAGATGTGTGGAGGTCCTCATTGTGGAGCAGCTCAGGCGCTACACAGAGAAGTTGCAGAACATCAAGGAGCTGGAGTACGCCGAAACCCTGGCCATCAACCAGCTCAAACTGAAAAGGCAGAACACGGTGAGGGTCGATAATGGGGAAAAAACCCACGCAGAATAGTGTATAAACCGTAGTTGAGGATGATGTTAAAACCACCAACTCCCTACCCTGTTCCTTCCTCAGGTTGCTGAGAAAGATGCAGAAAATGATGTTATGAACCAGCTCAACAATGACAATGATTACGAGAAGAGCCTCATCGAGAGAATCAAATCCATCAAGGAGGAGAAGTGAGACAAAGTTTCCTTTTTTCGCATCCTTACCAAACCAGTTTGTTCGGTCTGATCTGAATTATGTAACCTTTTTTTTTTAACAATGTACTTTTTAAATTTGAACCTGAAATACTACAGCTCTGGATTTATTTGTCTGTGTGTGTTTGTGTGTGTGTCCGTGTCTGTCTGTGTGTGTGGTGCTTCCAGGGAGGACCTGGCGTGCACGCTTCCCGACCTAGAGCAGGAGAACTCTGACGACAACCTGGACACCCAGTGGTCCGTGAGCTCCGACAGCCTGGGCTCCGACCGCCTGGGGAGCCTGGACTCCGAAGGTCAGTAGAGAGGTATGGCCCTTTCACATTTCCCTTTTGGTTTCACACTAGAAGTCGGATATGGAAACAACCATGTATCTAGTTCTGTTCGCAGTATATTTTAGTTTGAGTTTAATACTGGTCGACAGGACCACCTGCCTGTCAGTCTGACATTGGTATTGACTCAAGTTAGTTAGTTACATGACCAGACCAGGTGCGCTGACTGGCACTTGGTGGTTCATCTTACTTCCAGGGAAATGCTCTGGAGGGAAATGTTCTGGAGCGCAATCGACGACGAGCCAAAAGCCTGACTGCCCCCCCAAACCCCCGGACCTGGCCGACAGAGTCAAGCAGCAGATGAATCAGAAGGACGAGCCCCCTCCGCTGCCGCTGACCGAACCTCCACCTCTAGACCCGGTGGCCGACCAGGCCAACCCCTCACAGCCCACCCCCACAGCCGCTCCCTCCCTTGCCGTAGCACCCACCCTTTCCGAAGAGCCCCAGCTCAAAGGGAAGAAGATCAATGGGAATTTAGATGGCCTGGACATCCCTTTTATCGACGAAGACACGGATAAAGCAGACAAGGAACACTCTGAACAGTGCCCTGGGATATAAGATGGAGCAGCATTTGTAGCAAGAGAATTACAAGAGCTGTATTACTGCGACAAGAGAACAAGAACTGTGAATTCTCTGCCCTCCTGCCGATCCTATCTGTCATGATGAAAGCTGCTGGGGATTTAGTCCCACAACTCTTTTTGTGTAGGCCTATATGATGGGAGTTTTTGTAAACTTGTTCTTCAGTGTTTTAAATATGTATGGTAACATGTTTTTTGTATGCATATTAGGGTACACATTTTCCTAGTTGTGTGACAATAACGGTAACGACCAGGCAATTTAAAAATGCATGTTTCCTTTTTTTATGCTTTCCACATTTGTAATTAGCACCTTTTCAATTTGAGTTGGTACGGGGAATTTAAAGATGCAATATGTAACATTTCTGCATTAAAATACCTAACTGATACTGTTATATGTTGTCTGGTTTTGACTTCCAATATCATACCATATTTCCAAGATGCAAATAATCTTCGAACCCAGAAAAAAATCGGTAGTTTTCCTTAAGGTAATGAGTGAGGCTGCATATCAATGGAGAAAACGGTAATTGAGTAGAGACCTGCATGAATGTGACCCATTAAATATATATTGAACTTACTACGATGTGCTAGACTTTAATTGGCTATATGTACCAGATATATTAACATTTTAGCATTTATTTTTTTTATCAATCCAAGATAATGACATTTGTGGTTCCCCATACATTTACATTTACTATTTCTTTTACTATTTGAAATGTGTCAAATCTTATTTCGTTGGAGAGCTGCACAAAACATTGATCCTCCCGAGTTCCTCCAACACATTGAAAACGGATCGTCTGTGAAGCACTCTGAATCGACATTTGGGATAAGAGGGTTGTTGTTAGATTTTCCCCCGTAGAGAAAACAACTGCTGAATTCTTTAATATAATCAACCCGGAGTTCACGAGTCAGCATTAGGATTGGCAAAAAGAAATGTTAACTTGAATTAATACATATCGGACACAAATACTTTGTGTCCGTGTTTTGGATGCTTTTTCAAGAAACCATCTCCGCAATCGTTCCTACATTATATAACATATTGTTCACTGAATCTACACAGTGTTCACTGAATCTATCTGCATGTCAGATCGATTTCCACCGGCAATGGTGGTGAACAACTCCCATGATCCGATGATGTCATCAGACGTATTTTGTTATTGTTTTGATTGAGCGACACCCGGCGGAAGAATTACATAGAATCCCTTTAATATTATATTTTAAGAAGATTAAGCTTTGCACAGGAGAAAGTCATCGATGTATTCCAGTATGTAATATATATTATATTTTAGACTTGGTGTTGTTTCTTCGGGTTTAATGTGTTCATTAAGTGACATGCAATGGGACAGCTTTGGCCTGTTCGGACACAATTCATTAATATTTGTTGTCACTGCTAGAGAGATTTGTCCTTTGTTCATGTCTGCACGTTTTGCCAAAAATATTTGTACATTAACTAAGCTACAAAACATATTTTGTCTGATGTCATAGTATTGTCTGATGTCTCATTCAAAACCAAAATTGCCACCTTATTAGCATCTCAACATTGCCAAAGGTACGTCTTGGATTTTGCATTTATCCATTACAATAATAGATTAAGATAATAGCATAAGTGTAGAATTCATATTAGAATATTTTGACCAGAAAATGTGTCTACCATTTAGAAAACGCTGTCCTTTTCCCAATATTATGCAGCCCTTAAATCTGTATAATAACTCGGTTCAGTGAGCTCACTGCTGACTGTATATTACTATTTAACATGCTTTGCTCTTTTGTTCTATGGAACCGGTGTTGATACGAGGGGAAAACATGTTCTGATGAATGGCACGAGAGTTGTGCTTAACCAATCAAACGAATAAATACAATTTCCTCCTATTCGTATCAACCAATCCACGGTAGATATTGTGCCGAAGGGGCGGGTTAATGTGTAGTACAGGAAGACGGCCCAAAGTGAGGTGGGGATAGGAAATCATTGAGTTGGTTCGCTACTGGCTGGAGCTAAACAGCGAGGTGGCGAGATTACAAATCAACAACATAGATATTAGTTATTCTGATACATACAACGATGACCCGCTAACCCCAAGAATGGACATAAGTTAATTATGACGGGGGAGAAAAAGAAGAAAAAGCGGCTGAACCGCAGCATTCTTCTTGCAAAGAAAATTATAATAAAAGATGGAGGCAGCGTGAGTTAAATATTTATTTTTCCTCGTTTGCCCGTCAGTTCAATAAATTAGCCTTCTGTTATTCAAAGTTAGCCAACTTGACAGTCCGAGGTGAAGCCCCGCTGCGCTGCATTATGTGTGTGTGTTTGTGCTGTTGCTTTATTCATGTATAACGCCAGAGCGCGTTGACCGTTAGCTTGGCGGAGCAGCATCCACCTAGCTACTGTACCTAGCTCCGACGCTAGCTCCGACGTCGAGCGTTTACACGTCAGCTCCACCGAAGGGACGCTAGCTAGTCCGTTCACGGTACCTACCGTGTGTGTACAGTGCCTACTCAAACCTAGATGGTCTGAACACGGCCCGACCTCGTGTAATTCAACATGCACTTGTTGGCGTGGGTCAACATCGATGGGTTTGTGTCCAGGGGTGTTGAGAGGTTCTTCAGGTGACATTAGCACTTGTCAGCATGAGGTGGTTTCAAATATGTCCTCGTAAGTTACATCAAGTGGATGAACCCTTCAGCACTAACTAAAACTAACCCAACTCTTGAGCTGCACGGACCACCGATGGTTATTCGATATTTTTTATATATTATGTATATTAGCTGGCTACTTCGCTTCTGGAATTCGAGGGACGAATATTGTATGGATAAATATGCAGCTTTGTTGGACAAGTTTCCAGCAGCCACACGTTCACCATGTTTCACGATATAGTCGATAGGATCCACATTTCAACCTTTCAACAAGCCACCCCAAGGGGCTAGTTAGTTGGTCCGTTTGAATGACAAAACATTGAAGTATGAATCTATCCCGGTAAGGCGTGTGGGTTAGTGTTTTCACAGGTTAGTCGACACCTAAGCCCATTTGTAAGGGGTTTATAATATCGTTTTTAAGTGGGCAGTCAATATGTTGATAGCTAACGTTTTATTAAAAACAAATACGAGCCGTTTTAATCTTATCTTGTAAACAGCTGCTATGACGTTTACTTCAGATGTCTAGGCCAGGGTTCGACCTAGGCTAACATCGGGCTCTACTTGACGACATTTACTTTAAGTGGTGGTCCGAAAAGTACAGGCTAGCATTCACACATTTAACGCGTTTATTTGTTTTTTTACAACTCGGGTCAAATGTGCATTTTGACAGACCACTAAACCAGTGACCAATGGTAGCTGCGATTCGGGTTAAACACCTGACATGATGTAACCTGTTTAAACCGGGCACTTGTACACACTAACATGGCTGCTGTTTCCCTATATTACTTATGGGTTCAACCACAATTTTCAACGATTTATTTTTCATATAAGGCAATGGTTCTTTAACTGTTTATTTAAAATGACAATATATATACTTATGAACTATAGATCCATCAACTGTGCTGCAACAGTCAGGAAGTGACTTGAGGGAACTATTTGTTCCTCTTTTTGCAGTGAAGCAGGTGGCGTGATCACATCTGTAACTGAAATAGATGGGGCTGGGGGGGCTTTGAATTGAACAACCTCTAGTGGAAACCTATCCCTATAGGCTGTCACACCCATGGCTGTGGTCTTTTTTCCCATAATGCTCTGTACCAGACGCCATGGGGATAATAATGAACCACCTGAAATAGGACTGGTTTGTAGTATATTCCTTGAGCACATTCTGGCCTACTTCATAATCAACTGTGTTTTCACACGTAAAACAGCTTCCTGCCAAGGCTTCTGCTCACCATACACTCAGTCCCATCACACTCTCCGGATGTGCATTCAGTTCATTTTAATACTGTGTAATGACGTATCATCTTAATGGAAGGTTCTGTTCGTGATCATTGACCCCGATTTTTCAATTGTGATGTATTTGATGTATTTTTTGTGTTTGCCGCGTTCACTCACATGTGGTAGAATGAGTAAAAAGTACCTTGTAATACTTCGTGCCAAGGACCGTTTTAAGAAGGTGCTTGCAGCAGTTGGGCAGGGATGTCTGTGTGAAAAAAAGTAATTAGTACTACTACTATCAATAGCTTGATAAAAATGTTCCTTGATATAAAATGTTTTAATATTGGGTTTCATAAAATTGTCAGCTTCTGCCAAACAA
Source organism: Trisopterus luscus (assembly GCA_027122455.1). Classification (NCBI taxonomy): domain Eukaryota; kingdom Metazoa; phylum Chordata; class Actinopteri; order Gadiformes; family Gadidae; genus Trisopterus; species Trisopterus luscus. The sequence goes on along the minus strand of JAOPUA010000161.1, from coordinate 7,116,734 downwards.
CAGTTAAGGTCATTACATTTAAATGATGAACAAAAACAGGGTCCCCTTAGTAGGACAGCATTAACAGTTAAATGAGTATCTTCTTTGTCTTCTCTGGTAGTGTACACATGTTAAGCCATGGGGGTTGTGTCTTCCTACTATGCACATATATAAACTATCCGTTAGCTTTGAGCTAGTGTTTACTTTTGTGGTAAGCCTCTGCTAATGCCTATCTGTAACTGTCTCCCTTCCAGCCCCAGGGAATTGGTGAGCCCAGTGTTTACCATGCCGTGGTCGTCATCTTTCTGGAGTTCTTCGCATGGGGTCTCCTCACCACCCCGATGCTCACGGTAAGTCTTTTTATAACCTATACTCCTGACATTAGCATAACTCTTTTCTGATGTATTCACAAACCTCGATTTCTTTTTAAGACATATCTGTAAAGGAACATTTCCCATTGACGGGAAATCACAGACGCCCAGCACTGCTCGTCATAAATAATTGAATTGCTAATCAAAAGGGGTGGGCATCCCTATGACGCACTCTTGTTGTCTTTGTATCTGTGTGTGTGCACTGGCTGATGCTTTGCTTGGCGTTAATGGACTGGGAAATATGAAAAGGGCATCAAACGATGCTTTGTCTGAGCACCGGCTCTTTGTTGAGATGGCTTATCAGGGGCTCAGTGGTTTGTGTTGTCAGGCCATGCCGACGTAGACCAGACCCTCCACTTGGTCCACAGTGCACAGCACTAACTGTGTAGGGCGATTCTGTAGGCAGGCCCAGAAGTGTCAGCTTTTCCTCTGGGTTTGTTGAGTTACCCAGGGGGGAAATCCTGATTTGAAAAATAAGCTTATTTGCGTACATTTTAACTTTATTCTAGCTTGACACGTTTGTTTCGGAGTTGGAATGGAAGTGGTTACTGTGTTCTTCATTTTAATCTGTCAATCATCTTTTGATGGAGGACAAAAACGCTTTGAGTCTGCCTTGTGCATGAAAATAAATATATAATAGCTATATAAATAAAGATTTACTTACTTACTTACTAAAAATTTAAACCTAGCCTCAGCTAGTTATTTTTACATTATAACATAGCATTTGTTTTTACCACAAAATGATAAGCAAACATTCAAAGATGTTATCAGAAAGTGATGGTTTAGATGCTAATTACTAGTGGATGTTTGGTTCCATGTTTTACTAGTTGCATCATTTTGGGCTAATTGGAGCATGGCAGCACATTAGAGGGGCTGCTTCACTGCCCTCATTGAGAACTTCACTTCATTTGTAAACCAAAATGTCGGTTCTCGCCTAAACCACTTCCTACGACCACGTGTGTGATGATTGGTTCCTTCTGCCCTAAACCCTGTGACAGACACATTTTGTTATGCTCATGTTTGTGTTTGTACATCCTAGGTCAATGACCAACATGAGCATGTACTCTCCAGGGAGATGGACTTTGAGCTTAAAACCATTTTGTGGTTTATTACTTTGTGGTTTTAAGCTCTTTGCTGAACCCGTCTCCCTACACTAATTTTCAGCCATTTCACCAGGGACTCTTTTGCTCAAGGTCACAACTCTACGAATCAACACCTGTTATCGAGCGATCTCACTCAGGCTTCGTCTGAGTGAAGCCATTGGGTCGTAGGCTGCCTTTCTGGGCTTTTCACACATTCATACTTCATAATTCCTTCTTTTTACACTATAAATAAATAAAAAAAGATTATGGATCTCCCCAAGCACCTGTTTTTCTAGTTCTAACAGATTGAATAAGACCTCTTCCTTACAGTCATGCAGGCTCTATGTGCTCGGTTACACAGCCATGGTAAAGTGTGTAGTTGTTAATGGTTGATTTGGAGGAGGGGGAGCTAGTCCAGGATAACGGCTCCATTGTTAATGGCATCAGTGGAGGAGGAGGAGGAGAAGACTGGGGAAAGGTCCAGAGCCGCGCCAGTGCCCGGGTTAACTGTTTTACCCGAGCTAAATGGGATTGATCGTATTGATGCATTCTGTGCCATTCAACAAGATGTTCCAGAGGGAAATTGTGTGCGTGCACCAAAACAGAAATCCATTTGATAAAGTGACAGTGAATGAGCCACCACTCACTCTGTCACCCTCCCCCACGTTTCCCTTTGTATCGCATCCTTCCAAGCCACTGCTAGGGGAGGCCTTGTATTAACACATCTTGATAAAAGATACCCTGGTTACAGAGGTCGAGGTGTGTGTGTGTGTGTGTGTGTGTGTGTGTGTGTGTGTGTGTGTGTGTGTGTGTGTGTGTGTGTGTGTGTGTGT
>JAOPUA010000161.1:7024443-7037362 GCA_027122455.1 Trisopterus luscus | reverse complement strand
ATCCAGACGGAGTCGCACCATGTGCGCACCCTGAAGATCCTGCTGTGCGTGTACAAGAATGAGCTGAGCGAGTCGGGGGCGGTGGAGGAGGCCAGCCTAAAGGACCTCTTCTACGGCCTGGACGGCCTGCTGACGCTCCACAGCCGCTTCCTCAAGTTCCTGAAGCAGCGCCGGCTGCATAGCATGGAGGAGGGCAGCCCCCGCAACTACCAGATCAGGCAGCTGGCGGACATACTCACCACCCAGGTACACGCCCCGCAGGAGCACAACAGCCCCGGATATAGGCTAGGGGGGGGGGGTATGTGCTGTGGCTGGATATTAGCTCTTTCACACAGTGTAGCTAGCGTAGCGTAGCACAGGTGTGTTACTCAGTGACCTCACCACCCAGAAATGATACGATGTCACTGGCCCCGCATTCTTGGTAACAGTACAGCACCTGTTTGTCTGGCCTAGTTTCCTGGATCGCGGATTTCAAAAACACGCGATGCTGTTATAATTAATTAATCAATTATATCATGTTGTCATCATGTAGAAAGCTGATACACGATATGAAGGTCAAGGTGACTCAGGACAAAATGAATCTGTATTCAACTTCTTATTAGGTTATTTAGGGATATAAAGATTTGCGTGAAGTATAATAATTGATGTTGCAGGAAATCTATTGCAATGTCACGTATTTCCGTCTATCAGTTTCCTTCTGTTCTTTTATGCTAATTTAATTCCTTTTCCTGGCTACCAGTAACTACACACAATGCCAAGCCCAGTGCCCTCACAGCCTGGCGACGGGGCCTACTGACATTGTTTCAGACTTTGAGGAAGTACGCAGCATCACATAGCAGGGATTCAGGCCTCGCCTGATTCACCTAACCCTGAGGTCATTAGCTGACTGTGAGACCTTGAGTGGGTGTGTAGTGGATCCATCCCTACGTGCCATGTTCCGGTTATTTCTCGCTTTTAGATCATTGTTGTTTTTTGTGTGTCTTCTTTCATGCAGTTTTCAGGTGAGCTTGGCGTGACCATGACAGACTTCTACGGAGCCTTCTGCTATTACCACAGGGACGCGGTCACCTTCTACAAAGACCTGCTGCAGAGCAACAAGAAGTTTCAGAGCCACATGAGGGTATGGGCATGTTCACACCAAGCATTGGTTTCGGTAGAGCGATGCAGATAACTTTAGAGGTACTGCCATCTGCAGGCACTTAGATAATATTTTAAAGATATGAAAACGGATGTAAATTATATGAAAGGAAGTTTTGTATATTGTAGTATTCAGTATAGTTGTATTGAAAATGTTTTATCCTCTGCTTATTGCCGGTTTAATTTAGAAAAACCTTTTACATTTCAAGGAAGAAGGATACAATCCTAATGCAGTTTCATGTTGTCTGTAACAATAGCTGCAGAGCTAGTTTTGCCTGGGCATTGTTTTCCAAATGAGGGTAACTGCCAGATATCCATCTCAGTGGAACAACTACCATGTATCAACTGATACATGGCTGAAAATATCCATTCCTGTCTGTGCCTTGTTTCACGGGATTAAATTCACACTCTCAAAAAAGTATACAAAGGCAGATAGGTATACATACACGTATACATTTATCAGCGAAACAATGCTTAAAATCTTGCACAAAATGGCTGAAGAGGAATTAAACCATAAACTAGTAGTCAAACCCATTAGTACAGAGTGTCCAATACGTATAGTATTGTACAGTAAATCTGTAAGGTATGGACACAAAGGGGTCCGAGGGGTATTTTTAGGATGGGACTAAAGTGAATATAACGTCTCATTTCAGAAAGTAGGCCAACTGTCAATAGTGCGACGGCTTGGCATTCCCGAGTGCTTCCTGCTGGTGACCCAACGCATAACCAAATACCCGGTCCTGGTGGAACGCATCATACAGAACACAGAGGGTAAGGCCCTGCCGGGTCACAGTCTGGTCCTCATCACATCCACATCCCCAGATTGGGTTACACTGAAACCTCACGATTAAATGATAGTGGACTGAATAAGTGAGTCCCCATGGTATCATTGACTAGATTAAAAAGAAATGGGCCCAAAACCTAGAGTAGCAGCAGCAGAGTAGGGGTAACCGAACCATTGCGAAATGTAGACCTTTGCAAGCTTTTGCTAACCCCACCTTGAGCCTTTGCATGCACAATTGACGTGCTAACCCCCGGGAATTATCCTACGTCTGGTCTCCCTCCCCCATCCTCTACCTCTGCTATTCACCAGCATGCTTTACTATAGGATCTGCCTGTGTGGACGTTTTATACGTATGAACCTCTTCAGGTTCCATGTTTGGCATTTTAGAGTTGGCTACTGCCCCCAGCGTGAATATCTACAGCGTTTAGGTCAACACGGGTTGTTTTTAAAATGGACTGTTTTAAATAACGGATTGGATGTCCCCCACCCCCCACCACCACCACCTCCTCCACCAGAGGGGGAGGAGCAGGGCTCCCTGATGCAGGCCCTGGCCCTGATCCGGGAGTGCATCTCCCGGGTGGACGGCCAGGTCAGCGGGTACGAGAAGGCCGCACGGCTGAAGCACATCGCCCAGCGCCTGGAGCCCAAGTCCCAGTGCCTGCTCAAGGACGGGCGCCTGTTCAGCCGGGAGGACCTGACAGAGGCCAGCCGTACCCTGCAGGACGAGGCCACCTTCACCATCAAGGAGTCCTCCGGAAAACTCAAAGGTGACCTGTCGGTAGATTTCTGTTTCTTATTTTTCAATCATTTTTGATTCATTGAAATGAAGAAGGTGTTTAAGGGTGAGTAAACCCAACCAATGCTTTTATGTATAAACACCATTCTCTTTGGGTCTCATAAAGTGTTTTGGTGACAATGTCAGGCCTGAGTTTGCTACTTCCTGCTACAAACCCTTGTGGTACTATTGGCTTGGCTCCCTTTCCTCGAGTTAGTGTGACGTGTGTTCTGTCAACGGCCCTGTCCGTCTGTTTATTGAATTCCCACTGTTCCTGTGTCACCCAAATGTCCCTTTATAACGGTATTTAAAATACAACTATAGCAGATCTATCATTTGCAGTGGCAAACTCTGCAGGTGCTTTGTTAAGGTTAAACTGAGAGATGAAACAAAATGCTTTTACCAAACCGAAACCTCCCTTATTTTCCTCAAACACGCTTGTTGTTTGATCCCAATGGTTTGTTTTGTTTGGTGAGTTCCTGTGTTGGTGTATTGAAAGAGCCCCCAGTGTGTTTCTGTGGCTGTGTTTTGATTCATTGCTAACTCCCTCCTCCCACAGAGGTCCAGGCTCTCCTGCTGACCGATGTTCTCATCCTGCTGCAGGAGAAAGACCAGAAGCTGGCCTTTAAAACTATGGTGAGCAGAGACCTCCTGAAGCCCCCCTCATGTCTTTGTGTAAACCTTTGGTGATACTTGACTGCGGATCTTGGATATTGCAAAAAGTCATACTTTTAAAGTTTATAACAACGTGTTCAACTTTAGAATGAATTCTTGTTTTTAATTTAATAATCATAATTGAGTTTGATACCTATGAGATTTCTGTTTGTATTCATATTGCTACATAATCTGAAATGACCCACATATATGCAATTGAAATGGGTCAGAACATTCATGCAAGTTCTCTCAGTTTTGAGTCAATACATTGGAGTTGTTCTATAACAAACCAAAATTGACAACAAAATATGCAAATGTCCGGTGGATTATCAGCAGTCATATGTGTTGAATAAACACGCATGACTCATGAAACACGTGTGTCAAACAAAAATATTTTTTTACAGTCTGGGATTGTCCACCTCCTGACCTTTTTTCTTTTGATGGTCTTTATTGTTCTTTCTTTATCTCTTTAACACAGCAAGAAAACAAGCCTCCGGTCATCTCCCTGCAGAGCCTTATCGTCAGGGAGGTGGCCCACGAGGAGAGGGCCATGTTCCTCATCTGTGCCTCCTCCGACAGTTACGTGATGTACGAGATCCACACCCGCTCCAAAGCAGAGCGGAACACCTGGATGGCCCTCATACGGCAAGCTGTGGAAAGGTCAGTTAATGTGAGCAAAATGTCTGATGCTAAAAGCAGCATTAATTGATTTCTGACCACCAGAGGGTGAGAGGGACAATCTTAGATCAGCTGAGCACTTATATAATTGATGGCTGGATGTTAAACATATATTCCTGTGGAGCTATAGGGCATACATCCCTGCAAAAAATGTTTTTTGCAGACCAGTCACTAATGGCTTAAAATAATGTGAGTGGGATATCTTGACCAAAATTGAGGATTTACAAATCTTTGGTTGTTACAGCTGCCCAAACATAGAGGTCAAGGGTCAAGAGGAGGCAGAGGAGGAAGCCCGGTCTGCCAAGCTAAAAGAGTTACAGGGTAATAAAAACACACTCAATAAACCAATGCACCATCATCTGGTATTCTCAATGGGAAGGGTGTTATGGGGGATTCAGTTTATTAATGCACGGTGCCATTTGGACAGCAGCATTCAAGTTTAATAATTAATAAAAAACGAATTTGTACTTAATAATCTACCCCTACTCTGCCAATCATTCACACATTTCATTTGTTTACGGCTGTTCCATTTCCCAATGATTAGTAGATCTATATTATTAATATATTATGACTTTTGAATTCAACTTGATTGTATTTGCTTTAAATCGACACAATAATATTTTATTTTTATCTGTGTTTCGCTATGAAAGTTTAAAAGGGTATAAAGACTAATAAAAAGACTATTACTATCATCCCGTGCTCAGTTTGATGGTGTGTGTGTGAGCGTCTTCGGTTCTCCTGTCGTGCAGAGTCCATGGACTGGAGGAACAAGCTGATAGAGAAGAACCTAAAGGAGAAGCTCCAGATCTTTGCCTTCCACTTTGAGAACCTCACGGGCATGCAGACCTCCAAGAAGAGACTGCTGCTCCGGGGGGATGCCAGCGACCTCCAGCAGGGGGAGACACTGCTCATGGAAGCCATCAGAGATGGTACGAGTTAAGGGCTTAAAGGTCCCGTATTACACCACCGGGTGTGATTAGCCGTTACAAGCTGTGAAAATCGGCCTCTTCTGACATCACAAGTGGGCGTGTCCACCTAGATGTGTGACATAGATGAGCAACGATCGCTACAGTCCACGGGGTAGGCTGGTGGACTGATCTATCCAGCACACATCTAGGTGGACACACCCACCTGATATGTCAGAAGGGGCAGATTTTCAAAATGGCTTGTAATGGCCAATCACACTCACACCTGGTGGTGTAATATCTCACCTTTTAATATGTATGAGACTTGTAATGTAAGTAAAGAAATAATGCAAAATGAGTATTCACTATGAGGATTTAGACCTTCACCAGACACTTTGTCATAGCGACGTACAGTCAATATTTATACTTTGAATCACTCTTTCACTTTTAATTTATTTCCCTTCCTTTTTCTTCGATCTTCTCTTCTGTCCAAAATTTAAACACAAATAATTGAGACATTACATTTTTTCTAGAATAATACAAAACATGAACACATGTATGTATTTCTCTTTCTCTAGTTTCTATTGTGCAACACTTAAAGCAGTTTGATTATTTGCTCCATTGTATGTACTCAAATGTTTCTTGATCTTTTTGGGCTTCATTTCATTCATTTCATCCATTGTTGAACACACTGATTGAAAGTGGCTTTGGCCCAAAGCTTTGGCTTAATAAATGTTACATGACGTGTTACATGTAAATGTACTGTAAATGTACCTTCATTCTCCGTCATTTACCGTCTGTTTCCATGGGTATCCCTTCATCCTCGTCCACTTCAGTGGAGGGCCTGCAGGACCTGCTGCTGGCCAGGATCAGAGACCCCAGCCAGGCTGCGGAGGACAGCCAGCAGCACCTGCTGCGCCGCCGAGCCCAGACCTTCGGGGGCTTCGACACCAGGCCCCCCGGCAAACCCGCGGAAGGTAAGTCGAATTGATCCCATTGGTCTTTTTGTGGATGTTGTATTTTCTCGTAGTTCTTTCTTTCGGGTGTGTGTGTGTGTGTGTGTGTGTGTGTGTGTGTGTGTGTGTGTGTGTGTGTGTGTGTGTGTGTGTGTGTGTGTGCTTTTAGGTTTAAGGAGGCTGCCACATTTCACATTTCACATTCACTGTTTATTTGGATATACTTAAAGGGGGCGTATTATACCACCGGGTGTGATTAGCCGTTACAAGCCGTTTGGAATATGTGCCTCTTCTGACATCACAAGTGGGCGTGTCCACCTAGATGTATGACTGATAGATGAGCAACGTTTGCTACCGTCCACGGGGTAGGCTGGTGGACTGATCTATCCAGCACACATCTGGGTGGACACGCCCACCTGGGATGTCAGAAGGGGCCGATTTTCAAAAAGGCCTGTAACGGCTAATCACACTCACACCTGGTGGTGTAATATGTCCCCTTTAATGTCTGGCACCATTTGAGAACGTTGTTCTTGCTGGTCCTTTCTAGATGCAGAGGGGGCCGGAGGCACGGACGACCCCGTGGAGAGCCGCCGTCTCTCCACCAGCTCAGGCCCGGGCCACCCCGACCCGGAGCTCCCCGACCTGGAGCTCCTCGACCCGGAACGCTTCCACCCGGAGCGCATGGACCCGGAGCGCTTCGACCCGGAGCAGCAGCAGCAGTACACGGAACACCATGACCCGGAACACCACAACCCGGAGCGCCTGGATCCGGAGCACCACGCAGAGAGCCGGGAGCTGTCTGTAAGTAGAGAGGGGGACAGGGGTGAGAAGAGGAGAGGAGAGGAGGGCCTGTGATGTCAAAGCACAACCGTACACCCTGTTTCCAAACCATTTCATGGAGTGCCATGAAGTGCCATAGACACTAACGCAGAGTTTGACCCATAGAGGGCACTTTGAGTCTAAAAGGATACTTAATGCTACGTTTTTCATCAAGATTTATGCCAGAATCCACAGCAATACTCATAGCAAAAGTGTGAAACCGACTAGATCCTTTCCTTCTGAAATCCTATTTTTGGGTGGGTTGGTTGGTTTGGCTTTCCTTTTAAAATGACAGTAAAGACAATTTATTTATATAATTTGTTATTTGTTTGTTGTTTCAGGCGGATGACGAGACTCCGATACAGAGCGCAGACCCCCCTCGTTTGTATGCAGCTGAGGTAAAGCTTCAAGACAAGAGTCCAAGTATTGTTTGGATCATATCAGTTTCTGAACTGCCACTGCAGTGTTTCTACATCAATAATATACCATGAATCCTCCTTGTCCCTTCAGTTCTTTGACCGGGTGCTGCAGCTCTCCAATCTGCTCTACAGCTTGCAGGTAAGAGCAGATTCTACTCTTAAATATCTTTCATGCATCTATGAAAGTTTCTACTGTATATATAGTATGCAAACTTTAGCTGTATGTATAGTTTGTATACAAAATGCAATCCTAATAAATGTATTCCTAAGCAGGCTAAGCCTCATTTTATAACTTCCAAGTACCCACGCAATCATGTCAATCATAAGCGTATTAACATAAAATGTCATATTACATTACCCAGGCCTCGTATTCACATTGTATCTCCCTGTGTGCCCATTTCTAATCAACATCATCCAGCAAGTCACCTAGCATGATCAGTCAACTGCAAACCCCGCCTGTGGTTTGTGCTATTGGTTGTTCATTGTCCGTTCATTGTCTCTTCCTCCCCTGCCTTCCAGGCTGTCATCGCCCGGCAGGACAGCCGCACCGACCTGCAGCAGCTGACGGCGCCGGCCTCCTCCTTGGGGGCGGCGGGCAGCGCTGGGGCGCGGCGAGACAGCAGCGGCCTCCTGCTGGAGCAGGAGCGGCAGCGCAACCTGGAGAAACAGCGCGAGGAGCAGGCGGCCTTCCAGCGGCAGCAGGCGCAGCACCGGCAGGAGCAGCAGCGCTGGGAGAAGGAGTGCGAGCGGCAGCGCGCGCACACCCTGCAGCTGGAGGCGGAGCTGGCGGGCCGCGAGGAGGAGTGCGGCCGGCGGGAGGGCCGGCTGGCGGCCGAGCAGGCCGAGCTGGAGAGCCAGCGGGCTGCCTACCAGGGGGACCTGGTGCGGCTGCGGGAGAGCACGCAGAAGGTGGAGCGACAGCTGCTTGAGGTCCAGCAGCAGAAGCAGCAGAAGCAGAGCGACCAGGTGGGCACCCCTCCCCGCGCTGCACGCACGCACGCACACATTAAGTTGGTCGTTGTTACTCGTTGTTGTTTCATCTCTGAGCCCAGAAGATGTGTGATTCTCTTTTGCGTATTTGTCTCCTTTATTTGTATTGATATTAATGCTCTTCACACTAGTGGAAATTGAATGCATTTGAGTTCAGAGGTCAACTGCTGTACTCCCCCCACCCTTCCATCCTCTTCCCTACCCCTCCGTCCTCTCGCAGTTTCTGCGGGCGACTCAGTCGTTCAGCGTGGAGCGGAGGAGGGTCAGCCCAGACCCCCATGCCCACCTCGCCAACCACATCCACAACCACACCCACTATCCCCACCATGGCGGCGGCGGCGGCGGCGGTGGTGGTGACGGGGGGGAGGTGCCCCCGTTGGTCCCCCCGCGGAAGCACAGCATGAGCTCCAAGCCCGTAGTGGTGGTGCCCCTGCAGCTGGTCAGCACCACCAACCAGCCCCACAAGGAGGGCGGCGTGCAGCAGCAGATCCCCACCAAGCTGGCCATGCGCAGCAAGAGCAAGGCGTCCAAGAGCACCAAGGGCCACCACAGAGGCTCGCACCAGAGGGCAGGTCAGCATACCGGCACCGTAGTGTTTGTGTTTTTATGACCTGTAAAGACAACACAATACACAATCCATTGTTGTCATGCAGTATTCTATTTCTTTTAATGCTTTTATAATTATATATTATATTCCTTTTTAGAATGCAAGTTCCACAATCTTACTTCTGGGCGAGAAGCACATAGTTCAGCAAAAAAAATATATATACCCTTTTGAAAACACCTGTTATGGAAATGAATACTATGACTTATTGGCTGAAAACCCCTGTTAGGGAACTTTGACATACAGTATATTGGCCGAAAACCCCTGTTGGTTAACTTTGACACCTATTGGCGGGGTCTCACGCCAGCCATAGCAATACGCACCAAATAATGAAGGTCATTTCTAACCTGCCCCTCCCTCTCCCCCCAGCGTCTATTGACATGAGCCACGTGGTGCCCATCAAGATGACTGGGAAAGAGGGGGGCAGTCTGAGGGCCGTCAGTAAGAGGAGCCCCAGCCCCCAGGTGATCAACTCAGGTAAGAAACCCTGCGAGGCCCGGGTGGTTCTCCCATCAACACCCACACACTGCCGTTACTTCCATATACTAGTATGAATGCCCAGGGTTGATTGATCATTATTAAAATTATGCATTTAAAGTAGCAGGACTCTTTATTTATGACATAAACACATTTACCTGTGTTTTCAGTTGCGATGGTTTGACCTTAAAAACAATGCATTTATACATACATTTAAGTATTGACCCAGCAGCGAAATGCGCTCTCAATCAATAATGACTTATTTCATGAGGTCTGTTTCATATCAGTTTTTTTCCCTGCCCCCCACCCAAATAGATCGGTTTATCCGACCACCGCCCCCCAACGTCAAGCCGTCCCAGTCGTTCAGTGCTCACATTAGGAGCCACGACCCTCCGCCTCCACTGCCTCCACCTTTCCCCAAAGACTTGCTCAAGATGGCGCAGAAGCAGGAGGAGTTCCTTTAGGAGGGGCGGAGCTCACCGCCGTCCGGCCTCCGATTGGAGCCGCTCTGCTCGAGGATCTGTTCGTTATAGATGATCGGAATCAGCTGTTACAAACACTCTGCCGCTGACTCGAATTGAGTTACATTTTTAGAAGACATTCCGGAAAAAAAAAAAGATTTAGCATGACATAATGGATGTTTTACAGTGTTTTTTGTGAAATTGAAAGTTTTGCACAAAGTTTGCTCAAATATTTTAAGGTGTCTTACCGACGGGAGATTGTTTATGCTTTTAAGGATTTGTTCCAGTTTTTTACCAAAGACGTTGCCAGAGAAAAAGCTTCTATGCTTTTTAGAAGCTGAAATAAGCCCCTGCCTGTAACCTTTCAGCCACCAGCAGTTATCCTTCTGCTCATATGAAGAGACCAGACACAGCAAGACAATCTGGAGTGAGTACATCCACGTTACCATACCGCCTTTGAGTGCCAACTAACTGCTTTCAGACCAAGTATTCCAGCGCTTTTATTCCGCACAACAGAATGGCTTGTTCGTAATGGGGTGAACCCTGCATCGAAGGTTATCAAATGGGTTTATAGTTATTTTGAAGATCGAGCGTTGCCAATTTTGTCATTGTGTGCACTCTTTTGGATGGCTGTGACCACCAGTCTAGACGAACGCTGAACTGTCTCAATTTTAGGTTATGTTTTAGAAACGCAAAAAAAGAAAGAAAATTGTCGCTTTTGTCTATTGCAAGTTTATTAGTATCTTAAAATCATTCCGAAGTGACGGTGTAAGCCACTTTACGTGCATAATGTGTCATTTCTATAGAGGTGTAATTGGAGTGGTGAAAACAGGTGTAGCTCATGAAGTTAATTATAGGTTTGTGCCCTTAATTAATGTCCTGAGATACACCAGTGTTGGCCCCTACTATTACACCTCTGTGATGAAGCCTGTGGATATGAAGGTGAATAAGATGACTTTGGAAAGTGTTTTCCTCCTAAATAATAGTAACAATTTCCTGGCCAGGTCATATGCTGTAAAATAAAACACACTTTTGAGTTAATTCCCTGTATCACTGATGGCCATTAACTTTGCTTAAACTGTCAAATATAATCTCTGACTGACCGTACAAGACACTGACACCAGTTTGGTGTCATTTTTTTGTGAAACCTAAAGGAAGAATCACACATCATACACCGTAGAGTCCCTGCCTGGCCTAAAAGTGCAAAGTCTAATGGGATTTGCTCCCCACTGTGCTGCATTTCAAAAAATAAAATCTGTTCACTCAAGTACTACAAAGTGCTTTGGATAAAAGCCTTTAGAGCTCGCAACAAATGGACTGATGTTATCCTGTTGGAGTTCCAGAAAGGCTTTTGTCAAGGTTGGACGTTGTGATGTTGGCAGATTGAGGGGTGGCTGTAATGAAACATCAAACGGTTACAAGTTTTATTCTGGTTTATTGTAAGGATCCAAAATGGCAATAGTCCATCAAAGATAAATATACATTTTATTTTAGGTGTTTTAGTATTTTTCAGGGATGTATAGAGCAACAAATGTATAATTGTTGCACACCTTTTATTTTCCACAGATACAATGTTGAATCCAATACCTTTATTTTCATATAACATTGAACCCTTAAAAGAGGTATCAAAATTATGCCTGATAGTCACTTAATGGTGAATAATCTGAAATGTGCTTTCTATAGCAATTACTCACATACAAGTAAGCTACTTGTCTAGTCTTGCCTTTTGAATCAAACGCCAAATTGATTTACAACCAATGTCTCACGTGGCATGTTTTACTAACTATTCCCAAACGCTTCCAATTTAGACATGTCTGCTTGTCTGTGAGAACCTCTTGAAAACCTAAGAATAGGAACTCCTACCTCCAAAACTGATGGAATGGAATATGGGGTTATTCTGAAATCTCAATTAAAACGCATGTAAGGAGTAAACCAGTATACATTTGTCTGGTCTCTCCATCAATAATACAAAACTAAGAACATGTGCAAGATAAGTACAGGATGACAGATGATGAGAACTCTCCGACAACGGAGTGCACCTCGGTCACCTGTGACACTGGTCCTACGGCGCCCAGATCATCACTAGGTACAGCACTCCCAGTTAACCCATGGTACGATGAAGGCAAAACAGAAGAATTCTTCAAGTCAACTAAGACACTGAATACTGGTTGTCGTTTCACCGATACATGATGTCAACATTGGGCACTGTTTAAATATTAGTGTTCCGTACAAAAAAAAGAACAGCATGCAAAATTAAATGAATCCAAAAAATGGTTATTAGCTACAAAATATAATAATCCCAACTACACAGGACAATACAAATACATTGAGTGCTTGTGGTTTAATAAACCATGGTCACACCATTAAAGTAACAAATCCCTTCAGCCAAAATGTCTTTACCATGACAGTAAATACTAGGCCAAAGCAAAAAATAACAGCATTATATTGACTATTGAAAAAACATCCTCCACTATAGTGTGTGTGTGTGTGTGTGAGAAGTATTCCAGTTCTTCTGCTCGTCTGAGTCAAAGAATCTGTTGCTGGAGTAAATAATGCAGTGCAGTGTTGACCGACTAGGTTACTGTCTAGAGTATGAGAGCTTTGTTCCCTTTGTTGGTGAAAGCAGCACAGTCCAGCACAGAGGAGGGAGGGCCTTAGTAGTGTGAGGGTCTGGTCCAAGATCAGTTTCACCCCAGGTGTTGCCCCATAACCCACCAGCTACCTCAATATAGTTTTGTTTTCTGACAGTTCTTACTTTCCAGACGGATGTCAACACTAACATCGTCCATTGCAGATCAATAAAGGTTCTAATGCACACAAAGAAATAAAATAAAGTAACAACCAAGATGACAATTAATATACATATATATGTATATAAAACGCTCCACTCCAAGTCTCTTTTTTTGATTTTATTCCAATCTGTGCTCCGCTCTCTTGGTGGTGGGGGATGTTTCCTGAGTGTCCTCACTCTGATTGGTGGGCTCTGGGCTGTGCGGCTCAGGATTGGTCAAGGACTCTTCTGTGGGCGGAGCCGCGGTTTGAGTACAGTTAATCGGCGTGCGCGCTATGGCAGGCTGCAGGAGGGAGGGAGGAGGGAAAACACAATGTTGGGGGTGAGAGGACTGGCACGGCCGGGCACACAAGACAACGCTGCATTTGGACGATCTAGAACATGATTAAGTTGAAGACAAAAGGAGGAGGAGGGGGGCGGGGGCTTGGGCCATCCGTGGCTGTCCCGGCTAACCCATCTTCAAACACCT
>JAOPUA010000161.1:6882092-6896253 GCA_027122455.1 Trisopterus luscus | reverse complement strand
GCACAAACAAATAGACAAGGCAAGCAGAAGAAACAAGAGCGGGGAGTTTCACCTGAGAGGCATCAAAGTTCTCCTGGACTGCAGGCATGGGGCACTTCCCCCACACAAAGACCTGAGCGTTGGCTGCCATGACGGACAGCAGCGTCAGAGAGATCACCTGGAAAGCCTGCATCTTCCTTATAAACCTGCAACCAGAGAGAGGAGGACAAAGAACAAAATGGACAACTTATATGGTCTAGAGAGCTTTACACCAAATTATGATGACAAGAGAGAGCGCAGCTCAGAGCTTCTGCTTCTTTACCTGTTAGTATTCCAGATAATTAACTGGCTTCAATGAAATAGAATGGGTTGGCTTCTTATTTATAGTGCTTGAGAGCCTCAGCTGCACTAACAACCGTGTAAGATGGCCCCGCCCACATGTTAACAGGGAGGTGGTTATAGAAGAGTTCTATGGTAAAGAGGTGGGAGACCTGGCACCTGTTCAGCTGATTATGTCGCTCAAACATCTCCCGGGCTAAATACACATAGGATGCATCGAGCTATCCCGTTTTTTTTAAATCGATAAAGTTGAAAGAATAACATGACGTGTTCGGATCGTTCATATTGACCACATACCCACATTCACATTCCTCACAAGTATTCTTAGAAAGTTAATATGTGAAGGTGCCCCAGTTTAAAAGAATAATTCTGCTCAGTCATTATCGATGACCTTACAACCTGTATTGATTATTTCAAACTTTAGACCTCTGACCACATTTCTCAGGTTAGCTTGACTGCAATGCTTGACATAAAGCCCACACAAAGGTCAGGGATGGTTTTGTTTTTGTAGCAGTGTAGAAGCCCTAGTGAACCTCTCTGAACATAGTGCTCTTGAATGCAGCCGGAAATTGGTCCATTCCCCTAATCAAGGCCCTTATTTAAAGCAGCTGTGGGCCTCCCATGATGTCTGCCCATTTTAATAGATAGCTGACTGTAATAAAGAATCTTTTCACTTTACTTGGCTATCTTGTTTACTAATTTTGCACACTAATCCTCATTATCCTCAGTAGTTCCAATTCATGCACATTTTGATTGTTTACCATTTAAATAAAGATTTGGTTTATTTGAAATTCCCATCTGTATCAGTTTAACGAATCTGCTCGACTTATCAGCATTGTTTATAATATCCAACACAAAAGTAACATCCCATATTATACTGTATTTCCAGGGGTGTAATTCCCCTGGTGGCGTTGTCAGTTCTCCCCTCAATACTCCCCCTATTGCCCTCGCTACATTTTGAACGAGAATCAGATGTCTGAACACTTTGGACTGATGCTATCTGAACGCAACATGCTCATGAGCCAAACGCTAACCTTGCTTGACTTGCAGGTGGCACTAATGAGAGGGAAACCCCTCTAGAAAGGCAAAAGAGATTGATGCAACTTTTTTTCTGGGGCCTTGGATGTATGTCTTCTGTTTACAGAACAAGATAAATCCATACAATTTATCGCATAGCTAATGTGTCCTAAATTCATATTGCAGTGAATCGCATTGTAGTTCCCCCTTTATGGTTAACTAATTAACTGTAATGATTAACTACTGACAGCCCAATATATATTCCTGGGCATTTTTTCTGACTATGGATGACAATACAAACTGGATTCATTATTATTTTGTATGGAGTCATTTGTTTTGTTTCACAACATCTTAGTACCACTTTTGCAAACAAAAAAAAAAAAGGCCATTATTCGGGGTATGTGTTGAACTGGGCCTATATTAATATTAATGAATAATTCGAAACCATCCTTCACTGAGCTAGCTGAGAGACAGAGCGTGTCCTTGCACCCCCCCCACACCAAGACCCCCTTAAAGGAGGGAGGGGCTGCTGTTAAGTGTCCGTGGTAATCACAGATACTGCCAGACAAATGGATATGGTACCTGCTTGTCTGATATGCAATTCGGGCTTTGATTTAAAGGGTCCATGAAACCCGGAATTGCCATTTGTACCTCGGAAGCTCAGGCCCTCTAAAAGAGACGAGTTGGGGTGATTTTGTAACCAAGTCTAAGAGGAACCGCAGATAACATCACAACCACCTCCCCTCTGAACTGATGCACACACACACACACACACACCTGCATGAATATTTACACACACGCACACACAAATGCATATGCACGCACGCACATACACATGCACGTAAGTTCATACACACACAAACACGCACACCCTAATTATGTTATTGTATTACGCCTCTCTCTACGCCATAGCTCCTGGAACATTCTTGTACACATAGGTTAAATGTCATTCCCCTCGTTTGCCCTTGACAGCTGGCTATGTTCTCAAGAGCCAAATGCAGGTGTTTACGTGTGTATGGACGTGTGTGTGTGTACATACATACAACATACAAGCATCACCATGAGCATATTTGGGACCAAATATTACAGGCAGATAAAAAACATGAGACCCCCAGTGTGTTTAAACAGGTGTTGTATCGTGGGTTTCACATGGACACGTTCCTGCATTCATTTGACACCCCGGGATATGCGTTTACTTTTTGCATAAAATCTCGAGATTGCAGCTGAAGCACATCAGAATGTGTCAACAATAATACATTTGTTTGTGTTAAAATTGTAAACAACAAGTTAGAAAAAAAAAGCTAATGAGCTGTTTTTGGTCATTTGTAAAAAAAAAAGTGAACCTTACCCATAATTATAGTAGTTGGTATATCTCTCACATGTCTATACACGTCGCAAGGGCAGAATAGACAACATGTTTAGAGGTTTGAGAGAGGTTATTGAAATAAGTAAACAAAGGAGATTTGCCACTTTATATTCCAACATTATCATCATTTTAAAACATTCTTCTATCCTCAAGCTACAGTTACTACTGGTCCTTTCTTTCTGATGCTGCAGTATGTATCGACCAATCAGACTCAGTTGAAAGATGTCCTGCCCTTCTGTACCCATGGGCTTTTATGTAGCCATGGAGGCCATTTCATTTATTTACTCGGTTTTATTGTACTTCATTATCAATTAACTAAATGTATTTGTTTGTTTTGTTCATTCATTCACACTGCTTTCGGACATTAAACAAGATGCCAAACCATTCCACTCCAATAAAATCACTATAAAAATCCTGGTGCTATAAATACCTGTTTGCCAGAGCACTACAGAGACAAACCTCAGCGCATCAGCTACTGAGTTTTATGACAACACCAGATCAGTATGACAACAGCAACAGGAATAACAGTAATCTGTCCAATTTCTTGTTCCTGTGTTGTTGTGTGTATTCTCCCAACAGAGGAACTTTGAGAGAAAGTCTAGCCAAAAAAAAGCTAACTGAAATCGCAAAACTGCATTGCATTTATTTCATCCACTCCCTAGCAGTGAACCCACACCACAGCAGAAACCCTCTCACCAAAGATATTAACGGCAACTTCGCCTCCAAAGATGGACCTGCAAACCATGATCTGCTACAAATAACAACAGCCCCTAACAACATGTTTTTAAAGTCCAACAAGGTTGTCTGTTCTTTTGTTTAAGGGATCATCCGCCCGATTGCTTTATAACGCGCATGCTGGTGTGTCCCCCATGACTCCCATTAGCTAATGGTCTACTTTATGTCCGAAATAAGGCCGGTCCCATACAAAGAGCCACATTGATAAAATTGGGCTGGGCTGTGGCAAAAGTCAGCAGAGAGCATCGTGTTTATGACATACACAGGGATTACTGCAAGGGGCACCACTCTCTTCAACAGCAGGTAGGAATTCTGATGCTTAAGATGAAGATTCAGCATAGAGCAAATACTTTTAAATATATCAGAAAAGTAAATTACGTTTTTTATTTTACAAGGCATCTTTAGAGTGCTATTCGGGTTGCTCAACAACGATGTAGGAAATCAAAAAGGTTATTTGGTTTTTATAATGATCTGCAATCATCCTCTAGCTGATTGTGAGATGCACAGTAACAGCATTTACACTCTGACTCTAACACAATGGAATTGTTCAGAAGACTATTAAAGAGACCAAACAGTACCAATTTTCTTGCTATTCTATAGGCGTATCGGCTCGTTTGCTGTTGCATTCTCCCATCTCACGGGCTAACCATTCCCTTGTTCAGATTACACCGGCACCATCCACGATGACTCTGGGATCTATGGCTTTGGTTCTGGCAGTTCTCCTACCCCTTGTAAGGGGCCAGGTTCCCCATTGGGGGCCCTGTCCTGAGCCCATCACCCAGGCCGACTTCAGCATCAAGCAGGTACCTCCACCTCCACCTCCACCCATGAAACCCATGAAAGATCTGTTCGAAATGGAACAAGCGCTCTCCATCAATAATGAACAGATGGCCGTGGAGAGTTTGTTTTTATGCTGTATGGTAAAAATATGTATTTCGGCCATTTTTTATTGATGATGTTGTTACATTTTCTTGATTCTCTCTACTCACCGGGGCTATGCTCATGCATTTTTAATAACCCTTGATGTTTTGTGTTTATTTGCCCTAACAGTTTGCTGGGAGATGGTATGAAATCGCCAAACTGCCAGCCCAGTTTGAAAAAGGACGATGCATCGAGACCAACTTCACCGTCAAGCCGGATAACTCCGTCCGAGTTGTCAGCTCAGAGATACTGTGAGAATATGACTGTGAATGAAGAATCGTTAGTATATTACTTGTGTGGCATGAATAACTGATACCTTTACCGTTGACACAACAGAAGGGGCGAATTGAGGAAAATCGAAGGCTTTGGAATAACAGAGGATCCGAGGAACCCTGCCAAACTGGGAATTACCTTTTCCTACGGTAAGGAGCCAAGAGTCACTGTTTTGTTTATGAGTGTGGGTGCGTATACCAGCCCAGTGTGTGTATATCTGGACAGCGTACCTGTTTATGTGTATATTTACCTAGTGTGTGTATGGGACACTTAAAATGTATTATAAACAAGATGTGTAGGGATATATGTAATGCATTGGAATAAAACATACAAAAGCAGATACACATTTATATGGACCCCAATCATACTTCTGTGTTTTGATAACTTGTGTGTGTGCATGATCCATGTGTGCATGTGTGCGGGTGTTTGTGCTCGTATCTCTCTCCCCCCTCATCCCCGCAGTGCTGCCCTACACCCCCTACTGGATCCTGTCCACCGACTACGTCAACACGGCCGTGGTGTACTCGTGCACCGACATCCTGCGTCTGTTCCACGTGGAGTTCGCCTGGGTGCTGAGCCGCGTGCGCGCCCCGCCCGCCAGCGCCCTGGAGAAGGCCTTCGAGGTGTTCGGCAAGAACAGCATCGACGTCACCCAGATGATCAACACCCGGCAGCAGGGCTGTGACAAGGGCTGGGTCTAAAGCGTTGATTCAGCCCCCCCCCTCCCCCCCCCCTGTGAAAAGCGTCAGGCGTCGTCATGGAGATCAGAGGCTCCAGAATGGTCGGAGATGAGTTGAAAGGAGATCTAATATGTGTCCACGTCGCTCTTACGTCTTGTGTGTTTGTGTGTGTACTTTGAGGCCACAGTTCATGATGCAATTTGGCGTTTTTGGGGGTTTGGCTTGAGTGATCAAATCTATTTCAGCCTGAATTTTTTATGTGCGAGAATATGTTGCATGCGTGTCTGTGAGTGTGCCTTTAAATATGTAGAAGAAGAATAATACATATAATTGTATGCACTTTTTTGGACTTTTTTTTTTATACATTTGGAGTCAGCTGTATTTTAATGTATTAAAAATATTATCTTGATATCGGAAGTTCATCACTTAGGTGGGTACAGCACATTAAGAGAAGCAGTCCCCTTTATAAATACAAAGTAGTAGGCCTACCTGAAAGTGGGTGAAAATTTACAAATAAAGAACCACATTACCTAAAAGTTTAATGGAATATTCTTTGATCATTAAAAAGACCCTAACCTTATACACTTTATCATTAATTATCAAAATATCTTTCGATTTCAATATATTGTAGGCTAAAGCATGGCACAGGGTACAAGAAACACAAGATGGCGCTGTTGCAAGTTTCTAACGTTGACTTTCTAGAGATTGGGTGGTTATTACGCTGCTGCATGTTATAATTCCGTGACTGCTGTCGTAGACACTATTCATTTTTAATGTAACAAGAAAATGAGTGAAAATTTAAGCTGTGTGATAGCCTCTTGTTTGAATGTTGTTGATGTCCCAAATTACAGCCATAGAGTGTCTCATTAGAGTAAATAAAAGCCTACACAATCATGTGAGCATGATTCATTTCAAAACAATTTGTCCTCAAGTGACATAATGTTGTGAATACAGCCTGAATACAGTCTGATCCCTGATAATTAGGCTGGATAATAGTCAGTGGCTATTGGCAAAGATGTTTGACTCCCTGCTGAAGGTTTCTATCAGCGTCCTAAATGCCAAACCTCCCGACATGTATTTCAATTATATGCAAAAAATACATGATCTTAATTTTGTTATTTATATTTATTGCATTTGGTAAAAGCACCCGTGGACACGCATCACTTGGTTTTCAAGGCAATCTGATGGCTTACAGCATTATTTAAGTGCAGTCTGTTCCAATATATCATTTTTTATAATTGCGAGCAAGATACGTAACGTGTATTGGTAATGTATGTTGGTTTGTTCTCTATTTGCGAGCCACAGTTACCCGGTCCCTGGGTAAAGGCTGCTGAACAACATATCACTAGACGTTCTCCTCCGAATTATTTTCATGCGGCACCACCAAGATTCTTTTTATTATCTGCCTTCTTACATTTAATGGCCTTGTACTTGTAATCGGATAGTTGAAGGCTCAGGCTCTTTATCAGCAGAAACTTGAGAGCTCTGGCAGGGCTTTTGAGGTAGGCCTACCTTGTTAATTCATTAAAAGTTAGCAGAATGGTATTTTCTAACTTTTCTAAGAATTCTGAGATAATCATTTTGTTTTTTCATAAAAAAATATTCTGCTATAATTGGCGATAATTCAGAAAAACCAGTCAAACAATTTTGTAAAAATACTAAATAAAATAGATTGCATGTGCTGCCGTTGTTAGCCATCGAGCTAGTTAATTATGCCTGGATGTCATGTCTGATGGATGAGGATATCTTAAATACAGACTAATACATACAGTACGTTTGTTTTCACAGTAATGTTTTTTCACTAACATGAAATAAAGGTTTGTTTTTCTTATTTTTTTGGAATTCCAAAGGGTTGTGTCTTATATATGTATTTATTCTTTTGATTTGCTTCTGTCGATTTATTTATTTTTTAACCAGAGTGAACGAATAAACAGCAGAGGTCTTTGATCCTTGGGGGTTGGTGTTGATTTGGAAACAGCAGGAAAGTTTGAAAATATTCCTCATGCCTTGCCTTCCTCTCTTTCTTTTTTCCCCTGTACAAAAGTGTGATTTATAATGTAGTATGATCTCTGTCCTGGGGCCAATGGTACATCAAACAGCTCCGGTTTCTCGCCATATGCCACACAGCTTCAGTGAGGAGGACCATCGCTGCAGGGCCACCGAAGGGCTTGGACTACAAGAGGCCAAGTTGGGAAGACGGAAGTGGAAAAGTAGGAGGAGACAGGTTTAACTTCCTTTCAGAAGAGACGTGCAGCTTTTTGTTGTGTTTAGTTGAGAGACCCCAGTTCCCTCCGCTTTTGTGTATTTCATTGATCCTTGAAAACTGAAATGTAATAATGAAATAGGAAATATTTGAATGAAACACAATAGATTGCATGTATGCCGAAGTATACAGCCAAACTAATTGTGTAACCAGTCCATACACAACCCACACACCATACAACACCATACAAAATAATGTTTTTTATTTGTTAGTTTGTGTTAATTGTTCTAGCTCTCTCATCCGAATAAACAGAACATTAACACAAGTACAAGGTAAGTTCGTAGGTCAAATAACTAGTATCATTCTGTACTTTAAAACAAGCTGTGTTTTTTCTGCTGTTGTCCAAATGGGGGACCATGTCACATTGGAATATGGTCAAATTATAGCGAGGTGCCAATTCGAACAGACAGCTTGTCTAGACATCTTATTCCACAAGCAACGTGTTTCAGAAGCATTATAAAAGGAGGACCAAGGAGTCCTAAAAACTGCTTGCTGTTGCATGCAATGAAAATAACTAAAACAACAACAAAACCATTTTTCATATTTTTCTGCTTGTCTTTCACGGCAGGTCAGGTTTTTGTTTTGCAAAAATGCTTTAAATGACGGAAAAGGGTTTTTCTGGGTCTGTGATTTCCATGAGCCACACTTGTATGGGCCTGTACTAAAAACTGTAATAGAAAAAAGAAAATGGTAAATGCCTGAGCAAACAAAACAAACCCGGAAAATACTTTGACAAAGACCTCGAACCAATCTTAAAACACAGATGGAATGCACCTTTAAACCAAAGGGGAGACATTTAACACCTTTCCCCTGTGTGTTCAATGTCAACCTCCAAGGTTGGATACCCTTACCGTTTGGTTTTGTCGCATGAAGTCTGTCCCCGTCTCTGTTCTACAATTATATCCTATTTAAACAATAATGGAGACCCATTTACATTAAATATGGTGCGGCATGACAGCTGGTATGTTGTGATGTGTGAATAATACACCCATGTAAAAATAGCCCTCGAAATGTTGCATGCATGGAACTAAATGACACAGCAGATAAATAAATAAATCGTTCTACTTCCTTCTGTCCTGGCAGGGTTTTGAGGGTCTGCAAGTGACAATGTTCATTCATGTGCATGCTGCTACAGTCCCTTGTTCACCTTTGACCTCGCAAAACAGGAAGGGCATACAATGAAAGAGAAGGCAGTCCGCTTCTCTTGCATATATCCCCTTGGACCTGTCTATCTATTAGACCAGTTTATGGCAAAGTGTTGTTTGAGCCATGCACACTGATGACCATCTACCCTGATGACCTCATAATAAATCTAGGACCATGTTAATTTTTTGCTTTGGCCACTGCAGATTTGAAGGCCCTGTGTGATGATGACGACATGCAGTGAGGGAGGTTAACATGTTTTCTATAGGTGCTGGGATGACTTTCAGAAGGGATGGAAAATAAAAAAAACTAGGGTACTGAGCATCTTTTCCGCTGTTGTCATTTATTCTCTTTTTTTGGGAAGGGGAGTGGGGGGGGGGGGGGACAAACCGCCAATTTACCCTCTAATGATATACAATTTCCTTTCATTGGTGTGCTAGTTAAACCAAAACAAAAAAAAACACATTCTGAAAAAATGTAACCGCTAACTCCAGATGTCGTGAAATTCTTCGGATCCCAAGGATTCTCCCCCCCATCCCCCATCCCCCCTTCTCCTGCACATATATGGTTTGTTAAAATTATTAGGCGGGATCGTGCTCAAGTCAGGCACATGTCAGCCTCTTCCAAACTGAATTGTAGGTTTCAGTGAGTCGGACAACACCTGTTCAGGGCATATTTGAAACATAATGATATATCTGGTGGGTGTAGCTCCTATGCTGTTGGTGCTATAGCGTCTATAGCAGCAACAGCCATATCATATATAATTTATTGTCAGACTGTACCATATACAGGTAGTATGCCATATGTCAATGTTTTGTTATTAATGAAGTATGTTCCATTTGGATGTATGTATAAATGGTAACATTGGTTTTCAGAAAGCAATTATTGATAACATCCAAAATAAGTTAGTGAAGAATTGTAATGTTATTATGGGTTTTAGGGCATTCTAAGGGAAAAAAATAAATAAATAGAACAGCAGAGAAATGATGGTTAAATTTGGCAGAATAAATAAACACACAATCTCACCAATAAATGTAGACCAAAGTGAAATGGTATTTGTGAGATCTTACAAACATTGCATCATATTAAACATTGAAATATATTTTAATGTAGTTAAGTCCACCCGTACATCATGTTTCGATGACATCATAAATGTTTTATTTATTTCGGCTTACCATTAGCATGTGCCTTTCGTTTTAACGCCAGAGAGGTGCTTTTGAAGTATTTTTCAAGCACAGCTCCAGCACACAAAGAGGAGTGCGAGTGAAAAAGTGCTTACATGGAAGTATGCTGTCGGGGCTTCTTATCTTTACGAGTTTCTCTCTTTATGAGCGAGAGACATTTTATGAGTTTGAAACATTAATTCACTCACCATGAGTTTTCCATGCATGGGGAAGTCCTTAAATCTCGCTTGTTGTTGGTTCTCCCTGTGCAACATGGGGTTGGCATGATTGTGTGTGTGTGTGTGTGTGTGTGTCTGTGTGAGAATTACGCGTTATCTAAGAGAGAGGCTGTGTCACTATTTGGAACGGTGATGACACATTTTTTGAAAAAAAACGCAACATTCTATTCTTTTCTCCCATACTTTTGGTCAGAAGCAGGATATCACGTTGAGGTACTTAGGGTGTCACAGGAGAAAAAAACAGGACATTGAAAAACAAACCGGCAAAGTATATACGTATAATTAGGTACATAAGAGTAGAAGAACTGTGGATTGCTGTGATGTACATTTGTTAACCCTGTTGAGGTATCTATTAGTGTAATATGAACAGGGAAAAATTGTTTTTTTTCTAAATAACACAGATACAAACTCATTCCACAATGCAGATTACACACCTATACAGACTCCTGCAGTCTGTGTTTGTAGAGTTTGCAGGGAGAGCCTACGTGGCATGTCTGAGCGAAAGGGGGGACCCATCGGGGGGCTTTCAGTGAGGGGGGCCAATGTAACTCTCTTCATTAGCCCCTGAGCTCTGTTCCCTCACCAGAGCCCTGCTTCCCTAATCAATCCAGCCCCCCCGCCATAATGGTTTCCATACATCCAGGCAGGCACCTGCAAAAAAGATATAGGTTTAAAGCAACAAAAACACGTTTTTCCCCTTAACGCTTGCTTTTCTCCTGTCTTACAAGGAGTTGTGAAACTCTCTTGGCAAATTAAAGTCTTGTGGAAAGAAGAAAACTGGAACAAATGGAAATGTGTCTGTGGGCGAGCTGGAAGGAACCGGATGGACCAAGTCCACTGGCCAGTGGCCATTTAACTGGCTCTGGACTCTGCTGTCCACTGTTGATGATACACCGTACATGATGCAAGACGGCAGGATTTACAGCAATAGGATAACCCCTACTTACCTTATGTATAATTTAAACTATTTTATTATAGATTTTTTTTGTATTTCCATAAGGATGTGATCCACAATTTTAAGAGCTATAGGCCTACACTTATTGTTGCCATTTTTGCACAACAAAACATTGTATTTTCTCAATAAAGGTGCTTCAGGTTTGTCTATCCTTTGTCCCTATCCTAAGATATGTAGAGTTGATCATTTAGGAAGTCTGCTCAAATCAGCTCATGGAGATGTTCTCTTGACTTGCACGCCTGCAGACCCCCCCTCCTCTCCATGTTCCATCACCAGAAGAGTTCCTGCTGCTCATCCCTGCTAATTACAGGATGTCCATTGGCTGCTGGGCCGCCGGTAGCAGGAGCCAATCGCCGAGCACCTAACAGCATGTCTGGGGTCCGTGTGACGTACACGTTTTGTTTTTAATGATCACAGGCCCTGCTTAAAAACCTTTCTCCACCCCATCCGTCCGGCACAGGGGACCTGATAGGTGTTAGGTGTGTGTGTGTGTGTTGCTCTCCTTTGCCACCCCCATCCCAGAGAAGTTGGATCCAGAGGGTCGTTGGCTCCCAGTCAGAGCTACAGCACCTGGAACAGGTAAGCGGGGCACCCACATGTTTGTATAGTGTCAAACGAGTACCAAACGGTGGATAAACAAATCTATCCCAAGTACCAGCCCTTTGGCTGGTACTTGATTACTTTATGCATAGTGGGAATCTGCAATGAAAAAAACATTGAAAACATTAAGAATATTGAAAAGTTTTTTTTAAAGTGTCCAACAATCATCAACAAAATGTGAGCATATGACGTACAAGCGCATCTCCATTCTCAGTCCACTCACTAACTCGCGTTTTGATCAGGACTCCGGCATGGGATTTTGCTGCTGTTGATTGCTGATTGCTGTTTGGTATTCAAATATGGTGATGGCCTGTATATAATGACATTAAAACAGAATCATCACCAAATTCTTGTGGTTGTTGTGTCTTTTACAGGAAGAAACTGAAAACAGAAATGGCTCAAACCAGAAGCCGATCCCTCTCCCTGGTCCACACTGGACTGCTGATAGCTGTGGTCCTGCTGCCAGGTGAGGGGTTTCTGCTGCTGGGTTTGATTATGGACCTGAGCGGTCTGCGCAACTACATTAGTTTTCTGAACTGGCTTTCATTGACAAAAATTTTATTGAACAAAATTGGACAGGAAACACTTTACAATAAGGGTATATTAATTAACAATTAATTCATATTATATAATGCAGTAATAATAATTATTATAAAGCTGTAGTTTAGGGTTAGTGGATAATGCTTATAAGATGGTGTGCCAATGCAACCAGAGTTACTTTGACGAACAAGAAATTAACTACAACAAAAACCTAACCCTATTAAATAATTAGTTAACAAGACCATCATTACCTTAGGTAACATGAATCCAATTAGTAAACACGAACACCCTTAGTTACTACACCATTAGTTGTAAGCATAAATTAACTTAGTTCATGCTTATTCCTGCATTAACTAATGTTAATTAATGTAATAAGTGTTACCAGCAGAAACCAATTTGAATCCCTAACTGGTCGAATGCATTATTGTTGAGAGCTTATGTAAGTAGGGACAAGGGACAAAGACCACATGATAAGGTAAATGTCAACCGTCTTAAATCACAGCATATTAATGATGACGATGATAACAATGATGACGAATAGGATGCTACTCATAATAATCATCAAAATGCATAAAATAATAAACAAAAATCAGTTCAACAGTAAGTTTGTGAGTTCAAACATTGATATCCCCCTGTTAATGAGGGCTCAAACACCATAAAGCACATCAAAGCTCTCTCCCAGAACAGCTCTGCCCCCTTGCCTCCGCGCCGGGGCACAGCGGCGGCTCTGACCAATAAACTCGGGGGGGCAGCAGAGGGTCTTCCATAATCAGCTGACTGGGCGCTTTCCTCAGAGTCGTTAACTTCTGAGGGTTACGCCACGGATGGAACAAGGGGAACACGCCCCCCCCCCCGACCAACCCCCCTCCGGCCCCCTGTTTTTACAATGCTGGGCTAACTAGTGCGCTCTACTGTACAGATGTTTCATGAGTGCGTGTGCTTGTGTGTGTGTGTGTGTGTGTGTGTGTGTGTGTGTGGCGGTGTGTGTGGGTGTGTGGACCTGCAAAGTGTGGGTCTTTTGCGTGTGTGTGCCTGCCTGCACACATGTGAAGGCATGCACTCATGTGTTATGTGCACAAGAGAGCGTGAGGAAGGCAGAAAGAGAATGAAAGAGAGAGAGAGAGAGAGAGAGAGAGAGAGAGAGAGAGTGCTTTGTGAACGTTCCTGGTGCTCTTTGTAGTTTTACAGGTTAGCTCCATGAAGAGCAAGGGCGGCCGCCTAATAAACCAGCCACAGCCAGACCCAGTGCGTGTCCTTTGGTGTGTATGTGTGCGTTTAATGTATAGGTATGAGGGGAGGGACGGAGGGGGGCTTGTTTAGCAACAGGACGCTGCCTGGGCCGGGGCGCCAGAGACCCAGCGCCTCTCCGTCGTCTCCCAGGGGCAAAGTATTAGGGCCTCAGCATTTTTTTATTGGAGGCCCAGACATCTGGCAGTCATAATGTCCCAGCTACTGTTTTATGTTTACATGTGTGTGTGCGTGGTTTTTGTTTTACAGACTTTCTGGGGGCGGTGCCAGTAGATCAGCATAAGGAGGATGGTGAGGAGTTTTGTGCTACACTAGACATTTTTTCTTTCCTTTTTCTTAAGTTCTTCAGAAACGGTTAAGCAGGCGATGAAGCCGACCATCTATTGCGGATGTTTTGACGTTGACACATGGAATCACTCCTCGGATCGTATCGTGTATCGTTCAAATGTTTACCATTTTATTTGGCGGTCACGTTTCGATAGTCAGTTCATGCATAAACAAGTGCAACATTTATGCGTTCATCCATCCATCCATCGTCTATTTATCTATCGTTCTACTCGTCCAATGGGACATGCATGCATGGATGCCTGGCTCATGCGCACATGCACAAATGAGCGCGCGCCCACACACACACACACACACCACACACACACACACACACACACACACACACACACACACACACACACACACACACACA
>JAOPUA010000161.1:6818641-6831373 GCA_027122455.1 Trisopterus luscus | reverse complement strand
CCCCCCCCCCCCCCCCCCCCCCCCCCCCCCCGCCCCCCCCCGCCCCCCCCCCCCCCCCCGCCCCCCCGCGCCCCCCGGCCGGGCGGGGGGGGCGGGCGCCGCGCCAGTTATACCGTGACAGTGAGTCATCCCGGTGTCGACAGAATGCCTTTTTAATAAGATTTGGTTTTATTTCCTTCCAGCTCTCACCTTGGATTTTTCTTTTATGTTTGAATAAGGGACAATGCTCAACAATTATAGATATAGTTATAATTATAATTGCGGCTTTATACATTGATAGGAAAACAATAGATAGAAAGATGATTATTTCGACAAACATTTTGACAAATCCGTTCTACAGAAACTTTTGTCCAAAGTGATTACCAAATACACGAATGTTCAAAATGAGGTGGTAAACGAATCAATATTCTAGTCTGCAGAAGCCGCAAGACAAAGATCCAAGCGCAGACTTCAAGGCTCGCCAAGTGGGAGTAGCTGTAAATCCTTTTTTATATTTTGTATTTTTTAAACGTATTTACAAGTCTGTTCCACAAAAAGGTAGAGAGGAGGCATGGGTAATTGTGCACCCACTAGACAGACACGGGCTCAAACAGAACACAGCTTACTGGGAATGGGGAAAGGCGTCACAAGACACACACACACAGGGAACAAAACACAGACACTAGCGACAGTGTTTGAGTGGTTGAACAGATGCACGTCGAGCTAGGCACTCAATTAGAGGGAAACAAGCACTCACAAAACGCAGGAGAAAGAAGGGCTTGAGGAGGGAGAGACAAGCAGACCAACAGACAGAAGATAAGCAGCTGCTGGAACTGACAGAAAACAATAGCATTCTGCTAGTATTATATTTTGGAACTAGTATGATATATCGTTATGTGTTCATCATCTCTTTTATGTGTTCTGCTATCAATTAGGGCCCGGATCATTGGTTTATGGCCCTGCCCTTTCCTTCAGCGGAACATCAAAAGAATTGATCCTCCTGGACGCTGTTGCCTTGGTTTCCACATAGCTGTAGTCCAAGGACTCTTTGTTTCGCACAGTTTCCTCCTCTTTTAATATGGAAATGGACTTGTGTGCCTTTCTTACTAGTTAGGGATAGCGATGGATGGCAGTGTGTGTGTTTGTGTGTCCGTGTGTCCGTGACCGCGTCTAACCGAGAGTGCGAATCTGCTTTCACGGTTTGTTTGAAGTATCCTAAACCAAGCACAACTCTTCTTGTAGCTTCTAAGTTCTCTGATTTCTTCACAGATATCAACATGGCTGGGGAGCCCAAACCTTATAGGCCCAAGATTGGCTCCAAACGGCCCCTGTCCTCTCTCTACAGGTGAGTGGGGGCCTTTGTTAATGCTATACAGTGCCTGCTCATCGGCACAACGTGACACCTTTTTCTTTTGTGTGCAATTTCCACTGAAGACACACTGAAGCAATGCAGTACAGCTCTTACCAAGGAAGTCAACAAATTGTTCCCATACCGTTACAAATTCACATTTTACCGTTGACCGAGTCTCTGACAGTGAAACCACACGCAAACAATCGCTTTTTCTCACACACTTGTCTGATGTTGTTTTCTCCACCGTGTCCGAGGGACCGGTCCGTTCATGCAGGGACGACAGCGTATGACACATTCCACTAGGTTTTAAAATCAAAATGACATCAGCTATACTTGTTGTAACTCAGAGGAAATGATTTCAAATGTAGCCAGAATTGTCTCGATATATCATCAATAAAACAAGTCACAGATGCATCTAAGGGAGCTAGCGTCGGGCATTTATCTGAATGTGAATCTGTCAGGCCCTCTGAGACCGGCTGTATATTAAAAAAGTGAATAAATAATGAAAACTTTGAAATTGTGCTCCATCCCGCGGCGTCTCCGGTATGTGCGGTTAATAAATAAAATAAAATAAATAAATTGCATTTTGTGTCTCTCTCCACAGCGGCTATGAATTCGATTATGATTACTACCGGGACGATTTCTACAGCAGGTGTGTAGAAAATTAACAAACTTGACTTGTGCTACACCCTTTACTTTTTTATCTCTTCAATCTTCTTTGGAGATATTCTGTCCTTCAGTGTATAGATCCACCCCCCCCCCCCCTCCATCAATGGGCACAAACACTTAAATAAAAAGCACATTTTTGGTTAGTTCATTCTTTCACGGGAACGGCAGCATTCATTTGATGCAAAGTTAGGGCATTATCGCAGGGCATAATGAATGCCATTTCAGGAGGTATTTTTATTCCTCTCCGCTGGGCTCGCTAATGATGCTTTTATTCGCATAGACGCGCTCTGGAAGCCGGATGATGGGTCCCCTGACTGGTCATTTGTGCTGTTAGGGCCGGCGATGATCCCTCCTCCTTCTGACATTTTCATCTGTTTGTTTACTTGCCCTCGATGCATTGCCTCCCAGAAGTGGAATGATCTAGAGTCGGGTTATTAACGTCATTATGGCGCTTTGTGTTACTCTGGGAAAAAGGCTACGCTTATTATTGGGTGAGCGTGCCTGTTACTCAATTCTTGTTTGTATGGATCCAGATCCCAGACAGATTTTTCTGAGCATGTCTATCGAGTGCTTTTTAAGAGCGTTTTGCGTTTGCCCCAAGAATAAGAAACAGCAGCAGAGCGGAAGCAGTGGCTCGTGAAAGACTTACAGATGTGCTTCGCTCTGCTCAAAGCGCCCATCAAGCCAAGTTCACCACACCTTTTCTCCTCTGAACTCTTGATTCTGAAGATTGATCTTGAGATCATACAGCGTCACACAACACCCAACCAAATCGGTAACAGTCGACCGATCAAGGGTTCATTTGAATATAACATTAACAACATTACGTTACATTACATAACATTAAATACAGGTGTATGTAGGAACATCAGTTCAATGTGTTTATGTGGTAAAGAGGAAGCTCAAAGAAATAGCCTGTGGCCATTTTTTCCACCCTTGACGGTCATACATGACATTGCTGTTTTAACCACAGCTTGAAGTAGTTCTTTCAAAATGTGTTCTAGTGAATGTAGAACAGATAGGGTCAAATATTTTGACATATCTTGAGAAGGAGCCAAGAATTCAAAGCATGTCAAGAACCTGACCCCTGAAACCCCACGTCCCCCCAGACTGTTTGAGTACCACGGCCGGGTGGGGCCCCCCACGCGGGCCGTGATGCCGGTCAAGCGCTCCCGGGTGGTGGTCCCGTCCATACGCAGGGCCAAGTCCTCCTTCCCAGTCAGGACCTCCTCCACCTCCTCCACCTCTTCCTCTGCCTCCTCCACCGCCACTGCCAGAGTGCTCCACACCGTGTCCTCTGTGACTGCTCCTAAGCGTAGGTGTCCTTTCCTCTGCCTGCTTTTGTCTCTTTTTTTACTGTATCCATTTAAGTGAATGATTGGTAGGTTGCAATTATTTCCCATCACCTGCCTGCTATGTAATTGATTATGATAATACCTGTAAGTATGTTTTTATGCTTACCATCGTAATGTCAGCCTGGGTACAATATATTAGCAGAGTTAATTAATCTGATGAATAAATAACAAACAATATTCATTATTAATGAATCCCTTCACACCCTCCACATTTTCAGTCCCACAACTCTCTGATGGACCGACTTCAAACGCAGCTCACAGGATGCATCTCATATGCAGATTGATGCAATTAACAATTACCAATGTGCTATATCCAGCAAAAGCAGTGCTTGTTTTTGCTATTACTCCCTTTGAGCAACAATAATTGTGGCTAAGAGACAGTCGTGATTTTGTCTGAGCAATTTGCACTTTTACCGTGTACACAGTAATACAGTCACTGTTTAATCAAATGTGACTGTGTGTTGCCACAGTGAAGACAGACCAGCTGCTGACCATCAAGAAGGAGCTGTCCCAGATCAAGACCAAAATAGACTCTCTACTGGGGAGGCTGGAAAGATTTGAGTGGCAACATCATGGTGATGCTGGTAAGATATTATTCTAAATATGCAGATCTATATGTATATAAATATATTTATACATATATATACATAGGCTGAAACCGCTAGTGTGCTAAACATGAAGGTAATATAACAAGGCTACATTTAATTTCTTCTTCTCCAACCCGCTTTCCCTTCTCTCTTCACTGTCCTTTCCATAAAAGCACAAAAAAAAGCCCAGACAATATATTCAAAGAAAGAAAAGTTTGCAAACAGACGTGGGGTGGAGAGGGGCTGTTTGATTGTGCTGAAGTGATTTCTGTCTGGCAGGGAGCTCGAGAGACAGAGAGGAAGTGCTTTGTGTAGTCCCGTAACTGACAGGAAGGGCTCTATTTGTCAAAGTAAAATCTCCATTGATCGTTCCATTCCATTCTGCTATATTGGAAATTGAGGTCACCTTGTTCCGAAGTCAAATTGGCTGTTCCTTGCTTATTCTTCCCCTCCATTTCTCTTTCTTTCTCCATCCCACCCTCTGCTCCTCATCTCATGCGCTACAGTTATCCTCTCTTACTTTCTCTACGTTCTCTTTCTCAGTCTCTATTCATCTCTCTGTCCCTCAATCTTCCTCTGTCTCCTGTACTTTCTCCCGTCGGCATCGTTATACATTATACTCACGCCTTGCCAAGCCCTGCTGCACAGCCGCACAGCGTTCTCAGCGTAGGTCAGGCTTACATCATGCGTTTCAGATGCTTTTTTTTTGCACGCATTGGATCTATTCTAAACCCTTCTGCCACGAAAGACTGCAAGCCCTTACTGGGTTGCAATGAGACATGAACGTACTTCTTGTGAGCAGCTACATTGTGAAGCAACCTTGTGCCACGTGAAACATGTACATGGTGCCCTCTCCCTCCTCCTGTAGAGATGCAGAGGAAACAGGAGAAGGCATACCATTGTCTCCGCAGCGATGCGCATGGCCAATCCGGCGAGGAGGACGGGGAAGGGGCAGGCGAGGTGGAGGCGGGCGAAATGACGGACGGCGGCGAGGACGAGTACGAGGACGGCGCTCCCAGTGACATGGTGAATGGAGCGTGAGGTCATCTGCATGTATGTGTGTGTGTGTGTGTGTGTGTGTGAGCGGTAGTTTTAGTGAATACGTTTCAATTTATTTTTACGGACAAAGTGACGTCCAGGGTCAGTGAAATATCTCCACCCCACCCCCCCTTCTAAATTTGTTTGTTTTAATTGTTCGACCATGTTTTAACAAACGTGGTGTACAGAGGGTTGCAGGGAGGCCATCTCCCAAACAGTTGTCAGTGTCTTTCTAACTCTTGTGTGTGTGTGTTTGCGTGTGTGTTTGTGTGCATGTGTGTGTCAGTTGGGCACAATGAGGGGCTGTTTACGCTCACATTAAGCGCAGCAGAGCATTACCTCACAGTTCACAGAAGTAGTTAAAGTTTAGGGCTCAGGTTTGCAGTATTTGTTAATGACTTTCTTGTGGTTAATGTTCAGTGGTAAGTGCTTATCCAAAAAATGTACATGATTGGGTGTGTTCATATGATATGTATCAATTGGATTATCTGTTTTATAGTTCTAACTGTTTGACACGCTTTAGGTTTTCATAGCATGAGCTAAGGTAACTCCTTACTCTTTTCTTTCTTTGTACTTATTGCAGATAGAGAATCAAGTATCGGACATAGACAACTGAACCAGGTGAGAATTACATGCCATATATAAAAAGCTAAAAACAATGTGCACACTGTAGTCTGCCCTTTGTGGAAATAACAAACATAACATCCAAATAAATAAGTAATCTGAGTAATCTCAGATCCAGCAGTTCAACTAAGGCCCCGTTTACCAAGATATCAGCTTATCACAGACTTGAGATGTAAATCTAAAGTCTGATTGTGAGATTAGTTAGAGAGTAGTATGGGAGAAAATGAATGTCCCTCAATGTAAGTGAAATATTACCACTTTATTTCCCCAGTTTTTTAAGTTGAGTCCCAATCCACCTATTACCATGATGTTCCAGTTTTATCCTCCACTCTCGTCTTGTGAATGACCCTGTCGTTCTCCTGGTCTCTGGGCGTGAGAGACAAGAGATGGAAGGCAGCGCTCTGGCAGTTATCTCTGATGACTGTCTGAGCCGCCACTAAGACGGGCTCTTCTTCCTCGCCCTCCTTCCATTTCCATCAAGCGACATTTAGATGTCCCTCAATTCATTTTCGTCTTCCCTTTTCTCTCTTCAGATGAACCAATATCAATGTGATCCAATTTGTCTGACACGACCTGCCATTTATTTCCCAGCTGTCCTCAAGTGCCCGATATAGGATTTTGTATTTATGTAGTTATTCAGCTCTGCTGTAGGTGATGATTGATTGCAAACATGATGCCGCAAATCACCTGGTTTGGTTGAACTGAATAAAGATTAAGAGGCTAACTTGTTTTGTGCTTGTTTTACACAATTACTAATCCTGTCCAACTCCATTAATTCTGCTTGATGCAGCCCCTGGACCAGCTGGTTAATATTCTGGACCATGTTACATATTTTTACTGCATCCTTTCAGCGAGGTAGAGATTAACATATAGATACAGAGCAAACCTTCATTCAGGTATTCTCAATGTCAGTGACTTCACTTGGTCGCACTATGTAATGTAAGCATGTACTTGTCTTGTGTTGTTTTCAGTTTGATAGAGGTCTCACCAAGCTACGGGGAGGTTGAATGTGAAATTGAGATACCAGCAAAGCCTTCTGGATGAGGAATTTGCAATGAAAGGAAAGGAAAACAAAACAACTTATGGAGGAAACGCTGGAAAAGGGACCTGTGAACATGTTTGTGCTTATTTGTCTCTTTAAAAGACATGCTTCTATTGAGATGTGCTTTATTTAAATGAATAAAAGAGGATAATTAATATTGTATTCCAGGCTACTGCAAAATCTGTTCCAAAAAAGCAAATTGAATAAAAACACAAAAAAATCCTTAATGTTTTATTTTATTTTGATTATCATTTGCCTTTTTAAAGAATTATAAGGATCTGCCACGCTGAAGCTATGATGGTCTAAACTGTGCATAGGATATGCAGTTCTAAGGGTAAGGAAATGAACCATTAAATGGCTTATTTTGTTCTGACCAAATTGCATTTGTCTTTTGCTATAATGTATTGAGGTTAAAAGGGTATGGGGAGAAATGGGAACAATGTTAGCGATTAAGAAAGACTTTCCATCATGTGAAGTGCTGCCACTGTGAATTTTTGGTTTTATTCATACATTTTGCTGGACTTTAAATATATATATATAATTTATTCACCGATTATTTTCTGTTCAATGTGTATACATTCTGGCAAATACACTACACAAACAATTATGCATTTTAATTGTGGCTCATTGTTGTCAAGAGTGTGAGGAGAAGTATTTTTATGATCAGCATGTGAAAGATGTGATTATTATGTCTCCTTTGTATTTGTTGCGTCAGTTGTACAGCCGTGGATTAAAAACCAACAAACTGTTTTTGAAATAAATCAATCTCTGATCAAAATGGTATCTGAATACAAAGCAGGAGAATGAAATGTGCAACCATCAAATTAGGTTTCTGACTTTGGGAACATTTTTGCATATTATGTCTAACTAAATCTACTCTTTTCTATTTAAGAATCTTAGCTCTGAATGCCCCTAAGGCCTGAATACTGCCATCACTGTCTGAGAAATCCTCTGTTCACCTCAATAGACATCACCTGACTGACTGGCAGCATGGTCCAGAACGCAACAACCAGTGCAACATTTAGATATAGGTTTAGGGATGTTTTACCGAATTCTGGGACCTAAATCTCGATTACGGTTGTATGAAAAAATACTGTCTAACCAAGTACCTGAAATTATGCTGGCATGCATATTAGTATAGTTGCATAATTGATAACGTCCTTTATATGCTAGTTTGGAAAAGTGATGGTGGGACCTTTAGGCTAGGCCTACAGTATTACAAGGACAAGAAATGCAGAAGCAACAAAAAAAACGTGTGGACATTTACCACACTTATGTTCTACATACATCTCTTACATTCTAACATATAAGTCAACATTCATGTTCAGATAAACACAATTAAGAAAAATACATTCAGGAACAGTTCAACCTACTTACTTTGCTGCTACTTTCAACAGCAACTCTGGACCATCACAGCACAATGACTGCTTCAGATTAAAATAAGCAACTAAAAAGGAAAGAAGAGAAACGAATTCAAAAGTGCTGAAAGTGCTAACTTACCACTTAGGGTGAATGATATATATATATATCCAATGCTCTAATGGAAATCATGAATATGTATTGATCCTGTTCGCGCATTGCCCTTGAAAGGTTTCAGGACAGGGTGGGTGGATGGGGAAGGTAAGTGGTGGCGAGGCGGCAACAGATGGTGTCTCTAATTCATTAGCAACATATCATCATTCCCCCAGGTTAAAGAGGCTCGGCTGTCGATCCCGCAGGTATAAATTGAACCCAATCAGCCCTGGCCGGCCACCAGCTCTGCGGTGATCAGTCATGCAGCTGTACCGTAATTTGAACAATGTGTCCACCGCTTGATGAAGTGAATCAATCTTCACCAATCTCGGTGGCGGCTGCCGCTGCCGCTGCAGGAATTATGAGCATAATGGGGGTTAGGATCTACACAACGCACTAGGGAGGTGCATTACATGTCATCTATACACAGACACAATCTAATGTGCGCTGT
The DNA here is from genome assembly GCA_027122455.1 of Trisopterus luscus. Classification (NCBI taxonomy): domain Eukaryota; kingdom Metazoa; phylum Chordata; class Actinopteri; order Gadiformes; family Gadidae; genus Trisopterus; species Trisopterus luscus. The sequence continues at coordinate 6,822,765 of JAOPUA010000161.1, read as the reverse complement.
GACTTTAATGATAGAAAATGATAGGGTAATGGGGCATGCACTAATATAGGCCTACTTCTAATGAATAACACTTTTTTCCCGCTGTGAATGCAATTATAAAGATGGAAGCCTCTTCATGGTTAAAATATGGTCGGAGAGCGGGAACCGTTCAAGTACATATAATCATTGCAACAAACTTTCCATTTTTTGGTATTATATTATCCTAACTTCCAATTATGTAAATTCTTAATGTTAAGAGTGTGGAAGTTAACAACAATTTCCCATTCCCTCCCTGGTTGTCATGTATTTCCCTCGTGACATGAATAAAGACTGATTCAATAGGCATATATAAGCCTATATGGCTCTTTTTCCGAGACCATGTTGAAAATAGGTGTAAGGTAGGCCTATATAGAAAAAGGTTATACAATTTAGACTTTGATATTTCTGTCCCTTAATTAATTTCAGAAAGATTATTTAAAGTCATGCTGTGCAAGACTAATCCATCTAGATTCACCTATGTGATATGATGTAAATTCATTTGTTCTAATTAGTTTGGTGTATTATTGTGTGGCAGGTCAGGTTTTTTCGACGTTTTGCGTCACAGCTGCGTAACGTTATTTCACCGAAATGTAACAAGAAAATGTAAGTTTGTCAGTTGAACAACTCGACCGGGGCAGCTAGAGGCCGAATGTAACGCAAAAAAACGAAAAAAGACGCAAGGCCCCGGCTCCGGCGCTGCAGCTGGACGCTGTTGGGCCTATTACCAATACAATAGAAACAGATTTTTTAGCTGTATTCGGCAGATGCTTCATGAACAACCTCCAGAGTGCAAGCTCGTTGACCTTGTGTCTCTGAATAAACCTACCTCTCTCCGAGTGGTATCTCCGATAACCACAATGGGTTAAAATTGCGTTTCATCAGATACCAAATAAGTACCCCATACTTTTTACTTATTCCTAATTTCACCTTATAATGCTGTTCATGTTGTTCGTCTCTTTCTAGCATCTGCCCATGGTGGGCGGTGCTCTGATTGGACGACGAGCAGAAACGTAAGTCGCATACGTCACCAAATAGGAAGTACGTGACAAGAAGCGGCGATTTCAATTGGAGCGGCGGTACAACAACAACAACAACAAACTTCGCACAGAGATTTATACTATGTTGCATTAAGTTGTGAGCTTTAATATTATATTACTGTTAACACTTTACAATGACAATAACTAATTGACTGCGGGTCGTTAACGCTACTGATGTGGGTTTGCTTTATGGATGAAGTTTCCTGAAGATGTGTGAACGGTAGCTGAGTCAGCCGTCGAGCTGTAGCTCTGTAGTTATATACAACATCTAAGCATCACTTTCTAACCGTTATCTATATCTGGTCACAAAAGTGTATGTGACTTTCAATTCGGGGCATTTCTGCTGTGAATAGATCATCGATGGGTTTACATCAGGAGCTAAATGCGGATGCAATGTGTACATAGCAACAACATAGAGGACAACGTTACCGAGCTCACGGCCGACCGTGAGGTGATGGCGCACAGAGAGCTGAGTCTGATTGACAAGGACGTGTCGAGGTAAACTAATTTCTACGACTCTCCTATTGAAAAAAGAAAGGGCTTACAACGGTTCTGTCACATTGCACCCTTTCAATCGTTCTGTCTCATTGCACCGATATATATATATATCATATCTTTTATTTGGGTATGATATGATCTAAGGTCCACTACAATGAACATTTAAGTCAATGTAAGCAATATTAGAAAACAACATCCAATACCTGCCATACGTCTCTCAAAATCCCATATAATGCAGTTCTATATCCTGTACGTGGTGTCTTACCGTTCCCTGTTCTTTTCCCTGCTGTCTCAGTTTGTTGGAAGTTCCCCTGAGTTCCACCGTGACGTCCCTCAATCTGCACTGCAACCGCATCTCAAGGATCGAGGCTCTGACCTCAGGTGGCCACCTGCGGCACCTAGACCTCTCGTCCAATCGCATCTCTTGCATCGAAGGGCTCGCATCCCTGACGTCTCTCAGGACCTTAAATTTATCGTGCAACTTAATCGCCAAGGTCGAAGGTGAGTCTACGTCTCTCTCTCTCTTTACAAAGACAACGAGAGTCAGTGAGTGGGTTTTCCCCAAGTCGTTATTCATCATTACGTGAATGGCGGTTGACTTGTCAGTGGTTTATGAGCCGCGGCGTCACTGAGCCGCTGATGTCCTTTTGCTCTGCCTCAGGACTCGGCGGCCTTGTGAACCTCACCACACTCAACTTATCCTACAACAAGATAAACAGCCTCACCGGTGAGTACCGAAAGCGATTGAACGATGTGCTCTGTATTTATTCTGTGGAGTTAAATTAAAAGGTGTTGAAGCAATGGCGGCTTTCACACCATTGATTGGGACTTGACTATCGATTCCACTGTGCCCATGCCAGGCTTGCTTTACCTCCACGGAGCGGACTACAAGCTGAAGCAGCTCAGTCTCCATAGCAACTGCTTAAACAGCATCAACCACCTGCTGCAGTGCCTGCTGGGAGTGCAGAGTTTGAGGGAGGTCACCTTGAGCCTGGATGGTAAAGGCAACCCTGTCTGCAGCCTGTCAGGTAAAGTGTACATAATGGCTCCGTATACAGTGGTGAAGGTCTCCTTTTCTTCAGCCACTGGTTCCATGGCAGCAGAGGTAATACACGATGGACGTAGTCTGCACCTTTCACCAATTTGATAAACAACGTAATCTGCAGCACAAGGGCACATTCTCTCCTTGATGATTGTACAGAACTGGGAAGAAATAATTTTTTTACGAATCTGGATGAAAGCAGGTATACATGAAGTGCCATTTAAAGTCAAATGGTTAAATGTTTTAAGGGTTTCAAAGTCAGTGCTCGTTATTAAGCCACAACAAATATATATACTATATTATACGATACAATACAATGTGTGGTTATGCTCGGGGAGCACCTGGCAGGTTTCTGGAAGTGTGGCTTCATCTCTCAGGTTGAGCTCCTTATTTGGCCATGCATACAGTATGCGAACAAGACCCTAATTACCCAGTCAAGAAAGAAGCACTTCACTGATGTACATTCCCTGGGCCTGTAAGTAATGGAAAATTAACAAGGGCAAACTAAATATAGTCACGTGAAATGGCTGCCTCATGGCTTCACATTTGCTGGGCACTATGTATCATAATGAATTGTTCTTTATGTAAATATACATATTTATTTACAAAATACAATATATATCATGTATATAAATGTATATATTCAATGACATACGATAAAATCGACTTTATTAATCCCACATGGGGTATTCTCTTATGTAATCAAAATCCTGTGGTAACGAATAAAGAATGTGTTCGTTCTTTGTGTGACTATGAGTAAAAACCTGTATTGTGTTGAGCCAACTTGTGCTTGTGAGGTTAGGGTTGGGTTTTAGGGTAAGCAGACCTTAACAGTAATGCTAACCCATAAACCAAACTTTAACCTTGAAGCTAACCTTTAAACCAAACCCTGGCCCGTAATGAAACACTAAACCTAAAACTAAACCATAACAATATCACCAAATCCTAACCCAAAAACCAAATTCTAACCTTAAAACCAAACCCTGAAACTTAAAGCAAACCGCAAACCGCAACCCTAACCAAACCCTTTCCCTAAATCCTAACACCCTAATGCTAACCAGAAAACAAAAATCATACCCTAAATACAAGCTCTAAAACCAAACCCTAACCCAAAAACCAAAAGTCTGTGGTTCTAGGTTTTGGTTTTTATCTTTGAACTATGTCTCTCATCTCCTCTTTTGTCCTTGATGGTAGGGTAGATCACAATCTATCTCTGGTCATGTTCCAGAACACAATACATTGTCATGGAAACCCTCAAATCATCCTCCACACATTAGATTTTATCTGAAAGGGACCATGTGCAATTAAAAACATAAATTTAACCATTTAATGCATCGCACCAGAGTTAGCCTTAGGCTAATTTGCATCTGCAGTCCCTAGGTACAAATAAATACAGCACAGATAAAAACATCAAACATTACTCAAGTAAGGACACACAATATATCGCACATGAAGTGACACACACACACACACACACACACACACACACACACACACACACACACACACACACACACACACACACACAC
>JAOPUA010000161.1:6776864-6786982 GCA_027122455.1 Trisopterus luscus | reverse complement strand
GGCCCGCCCCCGCCCCCCCCCCCCCCCCCCCCCGCCACCCCCGGGCGCGCGCGCGCGGGCCGGGGGGCGGCCCCAGTAACAGTGTGCTCCTGATGAAGGATGAACACACCCCACTGGATATATGGCGACACATCGCTACATCTCTCTAGCCTCCCTCCTCCTCCCTTCCTCCCCGCTACCCGCCAGCCGTCCTCCGGCCCGGGAGTGGGAGGCGTGGAGATGCAGAGATGCGGTCCCGGCAATGCGGCAGCGTTGGGTTAACGCACATCGCCAACACAAGCCTCGCCTGCTAATGTGGAACCTCATATCCTGTTCATTCACCCCGCGTCGCACGCCCCACTCGCCCCCCCCCACACCCCCACACCCCCACACCCCACCCCGCAACCCTGAATGGACGTGTCATTCCCCACCGCTTGGACGCATGTGGCGGGAATGAGAAATGACCATTCAGCACACACTGAGGGAGAGAGCGAGATAGAGAGAGAGAGAGAGAGAGAGAGAGAGAGAGAGGGAGAGGGAGAGAGAGAGGGCGTGAGTCTGCTTTTTCAGACTTAATCCTGCTATAGCCGCTCCATCTCTCTTGTGGTTTATGTCATGACAACGTTATGCAAGCCCCAGATATGTGATATCATAAGGTGAAGTGGTGAGAGGAATGAGTGACTGCATAGAAGGTTGTCACATACACACATGAAACATGGATGTGTTTTTCACATACCCCCCCCTCCAAAGAAACAACAAAAAATGCTTCAATCCTGCCAACCAATACATTTACACACAACATTAACATCAGTGTCACCAGCCACGACACATGTGCACTGATGACTGGCCACGCACAAATTATAACACACATCTGGTAACATATATAACACATATAAGAGTTTTCTAACGGGCCAGTAGAGAGCACTGCTCTCTGGGCGGCACCCACAAGGTCAGAGGGACTCTCTGACACCTTGCCGAGCGGCCAGCAGTAGCTCCGTCGGGGCATTGCGTCGTCAGGGGAGCACCGGGAATCATCACATTCACCAGTACACACAGGGGTTATCCTCCACGCAAATCCCCCCGTGTGCTTATCTCTTTATTATTATGTCATATTATCTCCTGTACTTCTGTTATGATGTACCAACGCACCACACACACACACCAACACACAAACACACACATGCATATCCGTGTGTGTGTGTGAGTGGGTGCACTGTTACGCATGAACGTGCATGGATGTGCCGAGTGGATACAAGGAACCCGATTGAACTGCACCTCATTCACAAGAAAGCCATTTCCACGGGGCTGTAATCATCTTTTGATGCGTTTCGCGCTCAACTCACGTTGTCTTTTGTTGCAAGAGTTACATTGTGTGCACTTCACACACCAAATAAACAGGGAAGCTGAATGAGAGGAATCAAATAGCTCGGAGATATGAGAAAAAACGCGAACAAGAGTGCTTGTCCCGCGTGTGAGCCGTGTTCAATATGAACGGATATGAATACCAAACAGAGGCAGCCACATACCTTGTCCCCGTCCTCGCAGTTCATAACGTTGGAGAAGGGAATCTCAGCCTTGAACATCTTGCGACAGTGCATGAGCTGCACGAGTAGGTAGCACACCGTTTTGAACTTCATCTTCTTGGCCGGTTTGATATCCGAGAGAATCAGTCCCGGGAATATCTGTGTGCAGGGACAGGAAACGAGAGGAACGATCAAATCATGACAAACTTTTTTAGCATTCAACTTCTATGCATGTGGTATGTAAGGATACACCCATGGACACAAATATACATGTATGCAAACTTGTGTTTGCATACACGTGCATTTGTATATGGATTATGGATGCATACACTTGTATTTGTATATGGACGCATATGCTACAGTTTTTAATAGGATTATAGAACGACGGACTGGACGATATAATGGGATGCATTCGGTCGAACGGAACAAATTCTAAAACAGGATTTGCCTGAATTATGATGAAGAAAAAATAAGCCAATGTCGGAGAGTGCTCCCTGTGCGCCAGTGATTAAAGTCAATATACATACTGTAGAATGAGTTGGAGCCTTATTGTCTCTCTCCCTCTGTCTGTCTCTCTCTCTCTGTCTCTCTCTCTCCTTCTGTCTATCTCTCTCTCTCTCTGTCTGTTGAAGTCTTGAGTCTTGATGAAGCCAAAACACAAGCTTTATTTAGCGGATTAACAAAGTCTTCCCACATATAAGAACGAGAGTGAAAGAGTGAACAAAATGAGTGCAACTGGGACTGCAACTGTAGGTTCAGGCAAGGATGGGCGCATAGCCTGCATGCAAGGTCTTATAACGTGAAAACCTGCCACAAAGTAGTATAAGCAGGGCGAGGAGGGTGGAGGAGATAAAGGAAGGGCTGATGAGCTGACACAGAGATAGGGCTAAAGCCCCCTTATGTATATATATATATATATATATGTGTGTGTGTGCGTGCATGCGTACGTGCGTGTGTTCGTGTATGTGTGGGTGAGCATGTTCATCAGAGAGAATCTGTGCATGTTAACAATGTTATTATATATGCGATTGTTTTTTTTTTGGTATATGTGTGTGTGTGTGTGTGTGTGTTTGAGTTTATGTATGTGATGCACATGGCTGCACATGTCCGAGAGGGACTGGGTATGCTGGTGAAAAAGGAAAGATTTAGGGTGATAGAAGAAGCTAGAGGCTGTTTACCAGCGAGCCCTTCAAGTGAATCAAAAGCTAGACCAAGTTCATGTTAAGTTAATTTCACAACTGCTTTTAGCACCCTGACAACTTTCTGGGTCTTTATGGAAATGGCCGTGAAGAGATACAGAAGAGTGGGTTGAAGAAGAGGGATAGACATTGCATTGGGGCATTGGACAAAAAGCGGGAATCAAGCCTAGGCCGCTACAAGGCTTGAAGGTTGGGACACCCAGCCGCCTGATTTCTCTAATCTAATCAGCGTTTCTGTTTCAGCGGACATTATTAGTGTAACATTACATTGCAGGATGCTACCTTCCGTCGGTGCGATGGCACTATAAAGAACGTTTCAATCTCATGCTTGAGAAGGAAGGCGTTCCTTTCATGGCCGTTGCCCGGCTCCACCTCGTAGTCTCCGTTGAGACACTCCAGGGTGGCTTTGGTGATGTGGACTTTGCTGTGGAACAGGAGCACAGAAATGCAGAACGTCAGTTGAACTCGGTGGACTGATGATGTGTGACGAACCCCTGCACCCCCTTTTGGTCAAAGCTGCCACTGCAAGGGCAGGGCTCAGCCTCAGTATCAAAATGACCTAATTGATCACACCTGAGTACATGGTGGGGTTATATAAGCATGTTTTCGCACACGCGCACACACGCACTCTTTCACATGGTCACGTTGCGTTATCTAATTCTTTCCCCACACATCCTTGCATTAAAACGAATTATCCCTAGACATTTGTTTCGCCTTGTTTTGTACCATTTCAAATAAATTACCTTTTTGATTTAAAATTGAATTGAATTCTGTTTGACTCCCTTTATAATGGGAGGGTGTACGGGTCCACTGTCACAGATTGCGTAGCGACTGATTGGCCCTGTCTTGAAGAACTCTCACTGTACTCTCAAGTAGAACAAACTGTGCGGCGTTAGTCCTTTCTTACAGTAACTTTGAAATCAAAAATGTTATGAAATCAAGTCAGGTAAAGTTTTACCCGGCTTGATTGCATAATATTTTGGTTGTTAATGTTCACTTTTCTCTCTCTCTCTTCTCGCTTCACTGGAATAGTAATTATTATAATTGAATAATATGTAAGAGGAATAAGTGCATCTTAGACAGATTTACATTTTACACTTAAATACCCTCATATTGTTTGATGGCTAAAATTATATCATGTGGAAACAATATTGGTGTATGCTAGTAGGTATGTAGTTAGCTGGTATGTAGCTTGCTTATATGTCGCTAGCTTGTATGTGGTTAGCTGATATGCTAGTAAAGCTATGCTATATAAGCTAGCTGGTATGTAGACTGCTAGTATAAGCTAGCTGGTATGTAGACTGCTAGTATAAGCTAGCTGGTATGTAGACTGCTAGTATAAGCTAGCTGGTATGTAGCTGGCTGACAGCTGGCTATATGCTATCCAGCTGGCTAGATGCTATCCAGCTGGCTAGATGCTATCCAGCTGGCTAGTCTAGTGAGGACCTCATAACTAACCCTGGTAGTCCACCAGCCTCCATCACGTTAGCCAGGGTGACATCGTTGGACCACACGTCGTACTGCCACTTCCTGAGGCCCAGCACGCCACACAGTACACGGCCCGTGTGCAGGCCCACGCGCATGTTCAGGTTCACCTCTGTGGCCTCAGCCACGGACCTGCAGTGGGAAAAGTGATCAGACAGTTGTATGTTTGAAGTTGTGTCTTTGTGCGTTGTAGCCTCGTGAGGCTACAATCTTGATCTTGCAAGTTCAAATTTGTTTATTGGCAAAATGTGTGTTGGGGTTTATGAAAATTTCAACTATCATCTTGGTTAAAAGTTCATCATTCATTTTCTAGGAAACTTGCTTTTGCACAGAATAAAAGCTAATCAAGTTAGCACTTAAGGTATTTCAGACATCCTGATTTACCAGGAAGTCTGAAAAATAAATGGAAGCTAATGGAAGCTGTTTGTCTACAATGGGCATTTGCGATATAATCAAATTAAATGCAATTTGGATTCTGCGATCAATTATGAAGATAATTATAATGAATGGAGCTGAGGATGTTAGATCCTAAAGCAACAAATGATCATTTAGCTCTCTTAGTTTACATTAGTACTGAACTGTGCGTCTTTATCTTGATTGGTCTGTTGTGCGTGATGCAATTCGGACGGTTATTTATATATTTAAACCTATGACCGTTTGTCCTACAAATACTTCCTGTGAAGCATTGGCTCACTGTTCCCCGGTGATAAGGTTATAGCCTGAGTGTGTCCCGTCTCAGCATGCGTACTGATTGTGCTGAAGATTACTCCTCTCCCTCGCATTTCAGTTTATGTAAGCAAGTCGTTTTGCTTGCTTGGTTATTTTTTGTTGTTGTTTTATTATAAGCATTTAGCAATAGCATTCTCGCCAATGTAATCTTGCATGAAAAATGCTAACCAGATGATATTCTAAGAAAGTATGTCAAGACTAGATTTTACATTCACATTTAGGGCATTTAGCAGACTCTTTTATCCAAAGCGACTTACAACGGTTAACACACACCGACGGCAGAGTCAACCATGTAAGGCGAATGCGAGCTCATCAGGAGCAGTTAGGGTTAAGTGTCTTGCTCAGGGACACATCAGCATTAGGAGGAGCCAGGGATGGAACTAGCAACCTTCCTGTTACAAGTCAACTTGCTCTACCTGCTTAATCAATCTCACAAACGATCCGTTGTATACTTTGTAATGGTTTCCTGAATAGCACATAGTATGTTAGCCTAATTGCTAATCCATTGTGAATAACATGACGTCATTCTCTCAGTGTGTACCAATGTGCGTTGAGCGGTTGTCATTGGGCCTAGCTGTACCTCTGTGAGCCTATCGCTTCAGGTGGCCGGCCTCTGTGTCACCGTGATGTCCTCTGACTCAGCTGTTTGTTTCCCCTGCCTTTTCCCTGGAAATCCATCAACCTTTCTGCCTCCACAACTGGCTCAGCATCCGGGACGGTCAACATCTCTGTTTCCATTGGTCCTCCCGGTCTCATTGGGAGGACACGAGAGCGTAGGTCTGTGACATGGCTACGATGAGCGCCGATGTGTTGACAGGAGCTGCTCGGGGGTATTAGGGACGGCTGACCGGGCAGCAGGTCTCTCCAGGGCCCTGTCGCTCTCCATTGATTATGATACACTACTGCCTGCTATTATCTCAGCGTTTGGCTCGTGGCAATGAGGAGAAATGGAATCTGTTTCACTATATAATAAATGCATTCCATTGCATTACACAATTTTAAGTCAGAGTGTATCGTCTCAGATGATTTAAAACAGACTTAAAAAGGATGTAAGGCAATGCAATGCATATACTATGTCATGAAATTATTTATATATTTATAGTGTATGCATTACATTGTATGACATATTTTGTAATCCAAAAGATGTCTTGTATAAAGATGTTCTGATGATGAAGTGTCAAACACTATCATGCCTCAGATGTAAAAGGAGTCGGTTGATTGGTTCCATTAGTTGGGTGAACACATAATGAGTTATCCTGTCTTAATGGATATGTAGAGTAGAACGATTAACAAGATTGTACTGAACCAGACCAACCAACATGATGTATGTCATACTATTTGACACATGAACCAACCATACAATTAAATAAATAAAAGACAAAGTCATGCATGGCCAGACATTTTTTTAAAGTATGATTTGCCTAACCAGTTGATTGATTGAAAGTGCGTATGAGCTTGATAACCATTTGAACATTACAGTATGAATTGTGGTGGCAATCTGATATCTATGGTATGGTACCATCATTTTCCCTCAGTATCCCTCCATCAGGGTTTTAAAGAGTAAATGTAATTGCTATCTTAGAAGGATTTAATCCTCGTGTGCAGTTTATTCCCACAAAAGGTGGGAACAAAGCAGAAGCATATTTCAATTAAAAAGGTGTCGCAGAACTTGTAGAGGGTGTTATGTTACACCTTTTCTCTCGACTTAAGTTTAAGTGAATGAAGTCAGACTTTATAATATCTATCTAATTACCGTTCATTCAATGAGCATGCTTTCAGTCAAGCCTTCAGGAAAAATAAGACTATTCTTAGCTGTGCTGCATCTCAATCAGCCATTGTTTATTTCCCTTTTTAAATATTCGATAGAAGATCACATGAAAGGCAAGCGTGTGCTTAGATGCCTTAGAGAGCATATTTTTTCCATCGCCTTTTTTCGGAGCCTAGCGACTGCAATTCATCATTTAATGTGTGTTGTGGGATCCGCACGACGCAGATCCGACTCAATTTCCTCTAAAAGGAAATCTCTCATTAAGGTCTACGATTAATCTATTAATTTCAACGAAGCGAGATTTGACGGCAAAAAATAAATCCCCACATAAAGGGTGAGATTTATTCCCTGAATGAATGTGTAAATGTCTCCACACCACGCCATTCGGTGAGCGCCAACACGTGATTGGTTGGGAAGTTCAAGAACTCACGTGATGGTGTCAATCATGTCCAGGCCCATCTCCACGCAGCAGTGAGCGTGGTCGGTCTTGGGCTGTGTCAGGCCGGAGACACAGTAATAACAGTCCCCCAGAATCTTAATCCTCCGGCAGTGATTCTCCTGTCAGCAATAAAAGTAGTGGTAGGTTGTTATAGCTAGACACCAGGTATAGAAATGTCCATAGAAAGATTCATAGGACTAGATACATGTACATGAGGATCTGCATTGCCAGATGTAGACTAGTAGGCTTAGATACATAGATGCATATAGGTCTAGATGCATAGGGTTAGATACATAGATAGAGTCCTAGAAACATACATATGCCTAGATGCATGGATACATACATACATATGTAGTGTACATTATCAAACACACACACACAAACATAGTAGTAGTAGTATTCAGTAGTATATGTGCTTTAAATGTGATCAAACATTCTTCAACAGTCTAAGCTGTGCTTAGACAGTTCATACTGTATATATATATGTACAACAATATAACCAGCAAGCCTCTCACCTACCAACATACCAGATTGATTCTCTCTCTCTCTCTCTCTCTCTCTCTCTCTCTCTCTCTCTCTCTCTCTCTCTGTGTCTCTCTCTCTCTCTCTCTGATCACATGAATGAGGTGAGTCACGGTGGCTATCCGGGGACAATAAGCTGGGGCATGAAGGGTACAAGCATAGCAATATAACAACATTATTAGAAGGATGTGAGCAAAGATGTCTGTTTAAGCATGGAAAGAGAGAGAAAGAGAAAGAGAGAGAGAGAGAGAGTCAGAGAGACAGAGAGACAGAGAGTGAGAGCGAGAGAGAGAGAGAGAGACAGAGAGAGAGAGTACACAGGACTCCTTCTCATAACCCACTCATTGTTCCCATGGAGGTAATGTGATCTTTTGAGGGGCGGGGGAGACGACTCAAAATTATGCACACGGGTGGGCACACAAGACGGTGGTCTATTTTTAACAGGCAAGCCTTGCGAGCTGAAGGAGGGAGAGAGGAAGGAAGTCGGGACGGACAGGCGTCAAGAGCTAGCCAGCTGTTTGTGCCCTGTCACCACGCTACACTCGCCTCTAGTCTCACGACGAAGTGTCCGTCTCTCTCGTTGACCCAGCGGAGGAGACGACGATTTGCCACACACCACAGACGCGCTGCGGGGCGCTGTGAGCCGGGGCGGTCAGAGGGTTTTAGATATTGCTATCTCTCCGGTGATTTGGCCATAGCGTATAATAAGCCAAGTGGACCAGAGGTATCCCGTCATTTATGTGTGGTCATCGCTCTAATTGGTATCCACGGTGTGTCTAAGGTCTATGGCGGAGGCTGCCTTCTGGGTTGAAGCGCACAGCGACATATACCCCACGCAAACAGACACGCATACACGTGCGCGTGCGTGCGTGCACTCACATACACACGTGCACGCAAGCACGCACGCACACACACACACACACACACACACGCACACACACATACACACAGACACACACACAGACGCACACACAGACACGCCTCTATATGAAACCATTTTAATGTAAAAGTCAGGGTTGAGGAGGGGTCTGCCAGAGGTTCTGGTCATGACGGAGGCCCACCAGAAGAGGGATAGAGGCTGGAGGGGGGGGGGGGGGTGGGGAGGAAGCACCAGTGCTTACAGGGACTCCTCCTCTGCGCTCCTCGAGTGCTAATCTGCACAGTGAGGGCTTAGGCACTGATTCAGGTCCAAGAAGGATTATCACTGGTCATGTGACTCTGCTGGCAATCTGTGTGGTCACCACCATCAAGTAGACAGAAGGTCGTGGCCGGCGGTACGTGGGCAGTACTTCACCTGAAACATGTTTGCCGATAGCGTCATGAGACCACCCTGATCATCACAAATGTGCATTTGTGCTGGTCACACACTTGGAAGCCTAATCCAAAAATGTGAATCGATAGGGCCGGTCGTTGGGAGGGAGTTTCAGGTCACAACAATCCCGGCAGTCTGGAGCAAAATCTCTCAAACAATGGCAGCGTCCGAGGAAAGTGTAACAGTCAACAGAGCAGTGAAAACTGTTTGACATGAAATCGACTGAATAGCGATGTAAAGACATGAAGGGACATTTGCACGGAAAGGCTTTTCTCAGATCAGAATATGTTATTGCTTTACTTATTGCTTTACATGACATGAAAGGGGTGGCTGTTTGTCATCGAGAACCTCCACCTAGGTCTCGGCTAGTCAGCCATAAAGTGAAGAATTAGGAAAGCGCAGAGAGACGGAGGACGGTAGTAGGTGGATACTTAAGCACTTAACTTAGATAAATGGACAAACAAATCAAATTTTAGTTCATTTAATTGAATTCCTGCCTCAGTCTCATTCAAATCGCATTACTCCAAATGTGAACTCCCTTGTGGCTTGTTTAGAGGATTATCTGCCTTTTTCCTTGAAAAACTGTGTTTAGAATGCAGGCACAGCTAACGACAGCTAAGGGTCCTCAAAGTGGTAGGGATTTAGGGTCCTGATCCTCGCAATAAGAGAATAAAGGCCAACACAAAAGCTTGATAGCATGGACTATCTCTGTTGCTCCACTAAAGAACCCATTCAATAATATCAAATCCACAATCTGTAATGTTAATGCTTGTGTTTTGGGACGTAATATACATTATTGAACCAATTACCTTAATCTATCTAAAGTGGATTCAGAGAGGTAACAAATAAATTTCATCAAGTGAGCAGAATAGGATCTATGGAAAGTGATATGAATCAGACTCAGTGATAATATCAGGCTTTATTAACTGATTAACTGAAAGGCAGTCCATGCATCCAATACGACCCAATGCACCGTGGGACAAAAGTGATTATTTGTCTTCATCAGTAATCATGGGAGCAGTGGAGGTGAAGCACCTTGCTCCAGCACGCCTCAGGTAGATTGCAGGCATTAGGGTACCTATCTATCTATCTCTCTCTCTCTCTCTCTCTCTCTCTCTCTCTCTCTCTCTCTCTCTCTCTCTCTCTCTCTCTCTATCTCTCT
>JAOPUA010000161.1:6711280-6723296 GCA_027122455.1 Trisopterus luscus | reverse complement strand
ACACACACACACACACACACACACACACACACACACACACACACACACACACACACACACACACACACACACTGATCACAACCCTGTGATGATTAAGGCATCGTATACCTTGATGTGGAAGTCCTGGTCCACTAAGATATTTTCTGGCTTCAAGTCCTTGTGTATGACATTCTTTTCTGTGAGGTAAACCATTCCTTCCAGAATCTCAAGAATGATTCTGCCCCTGATCGATATTGGCACTGTAACCTGTGAGAAACAAATGGCAGGATGTTTAACATGCTTCCAAACAAATATGAACCCATCCATCGTCGATTAACATACGTAAAATAAAAACTGTAGACCTACAGTCATATTTACATCGACAGTGTTTTTTCCGGATTTCATTACTTCTCATGCAGTACCTCCGTATATACGCTAGAGGTCAGCATTCCTGTCGGAGACCACACAACACTTCACCATACAACATGATTACACGAATAGCGTCCATACCTGTTGAAGCATGGACTTCAGATTGCCCATTGGGATGAGCTCCATGACCAGGGAGTAGTCCCCGTCCTCCATAATGACACCCAGAAGCTTCACCACACGCTCGTGGCACAGTTGGGTCATCAGGGCCCCCTCCTCCACCAGTGATCTCTTATTATCTCTGTGAAGGTACGGTGAAATAATGTTTTGAATAAATAAATGCAATTTTAAGAAGCCATATAACAACAACAACAACAACAACAACAGGTCAATAGGCCGCGTATCTCTGGTGTGCAGAGATACGCGTAGAACAATAATAAAAAAGTGGGTATAAAAAACACCATGAGGAAAGAAAAACGGAATTTAATGGCTTTAATTATGATTAGATAAGCGTTTATTAACTGGTCTACCGTCTTCCACGTAATAAACAGCCAACTCTAAACTACTTGAAACAGTAAGTGAATAAACATGCATTATAAACAATAGATGCTGCACGGAAAAGGGGATTTCCAATGTGAACGGCACTAACGAGAGAACTCACTCGTTTCGAAGAAAGCCAGTGAACACAGACTTCAGGACCACAGGTCCGAGGGTTTTGTGGCGGCATAAGAAGACTTCACCAAATCCTCCGTAGTCCAGCGGGTCTTTGGTTAAAATATCCGATGATCGGATCCGAAAAGTGTCGGATGAACAGGCCATTATACGGGCCTGGAGTTCTAGAGAGATAGAGATATTAAGTTTAACACAGTTATAGACGGAATAGCCGGAATATTGCCTATTAAATATTGAGTAATAACGTCACGTAATTAAATTGCGATCCCTTTTCTAGAGCGAGAGACTCCACGCGAGTTCGTTTTCAAAGAACACAAGTCGAGGCGAGTCAAGTCAAGGGCTCCAAAAGTAAGCCAAACTTATTCAAATACATTTTTTGACAATTACAATTATAAACAAACATCACTGTTATCGACTTGTTATTGTTGTTATGAGTACAGCAATTAATGAAGCAATGTTTTTACCAATCTCATAGCAAAAAGGGGGAGATGCGAATTATTCCTAGAACGGTTCCGGGAATCACTTCTGGTTGCAGAATGCGAAGTGAAACTACCACGGGCCAGCCCCACAAGTCGAGCCCTGAGCAGCGCGACTTGTGATCTCGTCAACGTCACAACGTCACATGTCCTCATCCCCGCCCCCTGCTTGTGTCTGCTTGGTATCTGGCAACTTTTTAATAGGGTTTAATAGAGTTGAATAGGGTTTTTTTATAATACCTTTTGCTAATCGTCGCTTCCATTTTACAAACCGTACACGATTTCAGCATGGTTCGCTAGTTAGTATGAATGATGCAGTGATACCTATGCGGCTGAAACGCAGCACATAATTGATTGATTGTTGGATTTAGATCATACATTTGAATAAATGTCAATTTTAGGAATATTTTTATTTGCCTCATATTAATCTTTTCAAATATTCGTCTGTGAGTGCCTTTTTCCTTTTATTTTTCGACACAGAACCTCCAACATGCGTTGACTCCTGGCCGCTAGGGGCGACGTCTGCAGGACACGCAAACAGAGGAGACTTGAAAACATGGCTGCGTGCAGGCTGGCGTGTTCGCGGGGGTTAAATGCCCTATATTCAACTTTTGGAGCACCAAATCAGGTGACAATCATATGTTTTGTTTTGATTGTTGTGTGATAGTTGCGTCTTTCTAGTTCATGTCTTATTCGTTGGCTGATTGTGTCTGATTGTGTCGGACTCGTTTCCACATGAGTATATATCTTGACAAGCAATTGTTGACCTGTAATGACAACTACAGTCCATTCTACGTAAATATGTGTATCTGGGTTATATATTATGTAATATTATACCCGACAAGTTTCATGACAAGTCCAATTATAATCAATCACAAGTGTCAATGCTTGATGACTACACGTAGCTTTCCTGCATGGTCACTCACCGAAACAGCAGGGATGTTTAATTACCGGTATATGGCAATTGCTAAACGATTATTTATAGGCCCTGACCAGCTGCTGGGGTCGGGTGCAACAAGTTCGATCTTACTATGTGGACTGGAAGATGCTAAGAGACGTCAAAAGAAGACAGATGGCGTTTGACTATGCGGACCAGAGAGTACGAATCAATGCTCTGAGGAAGAACACTATCTTGCCCAAAGAGCTTCAGGTATGTCATTTTTTTACACAGTCCAAATTGCTTCGCAAACTGAATGTTTGTTAGTGTGAGTTATGGATTATCATCATAACTACGAATATGTCTAAGCGAAGCCGTTGCAATGTTGTTTTCTCACTACTATGCACACAGTTCATTCGATTTTATGAGAAGAGGACATGAATATGAAGGTTTACTCTTTAAATGGACTTTACTTAGTTAAGACAACTGTAATTACATAAATCCTTCTGATTCATCTGTCTGTATGGCTCTGGTTATACCTTGTGGTTTTGATTTCAGAGTAAAGAATATTAAAGGGAGATTATGAGCCATTATAGCCGAATTTATCCATTACCCTTGGCAAGTGCTGGCTGTATCTGTCCAATTGACACCACAATCACGTGAGGAAAATATTAGTAATTAATGTTTTTATTAAGTACATAGCTGTACATTATTGCACACATGCTACATACGTACATGCATTGAACACGCATACTGTCTCCCAGCAACACCCGGCCAACGTGGTCTGAATCAAGTGACTCCGGTTTTATTTTTACATTTTTTATACTTTGAAATTCCTACAAAAATAACCCCAATGCCTGTTGTTACTACCTCAAAATGTGTGTTCTTACAGGAGGTGGCGGACAAAGAGATCGCAGCGTTGCCCAGGGACAGCTGCCCCGTGAGGATCCGCAACAGGTGTGTGATGACCTCGCGACCCCGCGGAGTGAAGCGCAGGTGGAGGCTCAGCCGCATTGTCTTCCGCCACCTTGCAGACCACAATCAGATGTCCGGGATCATGAGAGCCATGTGGTGATTGGATACAAGTGGGGTGGCTGAGGGGGCAGGGGGGGTTGCTGGCTGAACAGGGATAGAACCATAACCGTAGATGGATACTGATTTTGGGCCTTTCTCATCTTGCTGATAAATATGATTGCAATATCATTCCACAGAGAACCTTGATGTCTATACGGACTACACACCATCCTTAAAACATGGATTTTGATGGGCTAACATAATGGTTTCTTCACCATACTGTTGTCATGTTATCATGCTCATGGCAGCTTCATGCATTGCCACTTGCACCCCTCTCAATTTGAATGGATGATTACGTGTGTTTGTGTGACTTCATATTTATGCATACATGTGAAATAAATGTATATAACGTTACTTGTCTTTTTTCAATGCATGATACAATTATAGGAATATATATTTTTGTTTTTTAAATAAATGTAATGACGTACTGATTGAAAGAATAATTCACAACACAAAATGTTTTAAGATATTATAAAAATATATCTTCTAAAAAAAACCTAACTCGGATGGTCACTTGACTGGAAATGGAAATCTCTACATCCAACTGTTATGGGGCTTGCTTGTCATTTGCTGAACCAGAGCCAACCATCACATGGCAAATCATCATTAACTGTTAGCGACTGACTTTCAGTTTACTGATCCACAATATCATTAATCTTTTGTGTCGTGTCACAGTAATATGGTGAGATTATCGCATGAAACTTTTAACAGCAACATAGCTGCTATTATTTTAGGTATAAGAAGTTTCCTTTGCTTGTGTTCTTAAATTCCACAATGGCTAATAATGTTGAGCAGACATGAGCTCTGAACTGGGTTTTCCAGAGCCTTCAATGTAATCCCATTTTGGTCTAAATGTAAACAGTCATCATTTAGAATAGAGGTTGGACTGCATGTGCTATTGTCCCTCCTCTCCTCCCTGCAGGATGTATACACCAGTAGGTGCAGAGCCTGTAGGCTCATGAAGGATCCTCACCAGCCCAAAAACAGACTGGGTCGGTTGCTGTGTTCAGGCTGTTGTCTCCCCAATCATGCAGCAAAAACAAGGGAGAATGCCAGGCCATCAGGACTCTCTCACAGTTTTACCACACCCTGCCCCCCCTATGCACACACACATACTGTATATAGCAACAATGCATAGTTATATATTTTTGACATTGTTTCATATTTTTATATGAAATAAGGCAAATATCGTAACTTATTTACATTAAATATTGTCTTAATGTAAATAAGACTTGTCAACACACACACACACACACACGCACGCACGCGCTCGCGCGTGTGTTGAGTGTGCTGAGGTTACAATACATGCGGAACTACTAAAATCGGAGTCAGTCGGACCTAATTTAATGTTACTCCCAGGCTAGTCGATTTGGTTATCGGGAAGGTTACTGCTGAAAAGTGTAAAAGGAAAGTTTAACTGCATAGGACATCTAAAAAAAACCGCAATGGACCTTACCGAACAGGTACCTATGGTTGTTATAACTCCTTAATATGTGGATAGAGAAACTGAACAGGGATTGCTTGTGGATGTATAATACGACACAGTACAGCGGTCGGTAGCTAGCACATTGATAGCGACCGACACAAATTTACAATTGTCATATTTGATCTCACTCGGATCAAAAGTGAGGTTGGTCTTCGTTATCGTTCAACGAATTTGGATTCGAGTATATATTCATATTGCATGTCCGGAACTGTTGAGGTTTATTTTTATATTGTTGGTTAACATGCAGTTTGACTCTGGAATAATTGGCGGCACAGTAAAGGCATATGGGAGACACACCTCGAGACTATTCTACCAAGAACTCCCCACTTATCTCCACACACTCACTGCGACCCGACACATAAAAGGCGATTATTGATTTATGAAGTTAATAAAGATGCAATGTACTAGCTATACTATTTGTATACACTTTTGTCTAGTTTAATGCCGAGACAGTATATGCATGTGACTTGGGGGAAAAAAGGAGGCGCTTTTCATTATTGTATAAAACATTTTTAATCCCGAAATAATTCAGTTCCTAATCTTGAGTTAACCAGTGAAATTACTATTTTAATTATTTTATGGTTGCTGATGATAATGATCAAGTAAATATGATCATCGTTTTATGTAAAAACAAACTTATTTTCTTGTGTTGTCTTGTGATGCACATGAATTTACAAGTTGCAAATCAAGTGTCGATCTTATAATAATAAAAATACATGCATATGTGGAGCAAATTGTAACAGTATTGGTCGTGACTTTATTTAATCAGTTAACTAGGGAAATCTCACACCTGCCAACAACCTTAATGCCAATGATGACTTGTCTTTTCAGTGCTGTGGTCCTGAAGTTCGATTTCTTGTTGATCCCAATTTAGATAAACCAACTGGAGGCAGACTTGCAGGAGCTGGGGTCTCTCCTTGAGAAGGCTGAGAGGAAGAGGGTGCAGGAGTTGCTTAAACAGGAGCAGAAGAAGGTGGAGAAAGAGATCACAGCTAAACGTCAACAGAAGGAGCAACAAGCCAGAAGAGAGGCAGACCCCACAGCAGCCACCAAAGCAGCATACACTGTCAAAATCACTAACTACGGTGCGGCATTTTCACTTTTTGGACTGGCATTGGATTTTTAATCTTGTTGTTGCCGTAAAAATTAAAGTAATTTTCATCGTCTGTCATCTCATTTCAGGGTGGGACCAGTCTGATAAATTTGTCAAGATTTACCTCACATTGAAGGGTGTACACACAATTCCACTAGAAAAGGTGGTGGTTGACTTTAAAGAAAGGTATGTTGAGGAAAAAGTTGGTCTTGGCCTTTTTAAGGAGTCCCTTCAAAAACCTGAAGCAGCATTGCAGGCGTTTCTGCCTCTAGGCTTTAACCTGACCTTCCCTTTTTATCTTTTGATTTTCGACAGGTCATTTTCTGTTCTGGTCAAAGATCTGGACGGGAAGAATCATCAGATGACCATTCTTAATTTACTGAACCCCATCGATGCAAAGGAGAGCTGTAAAAAGGTGACTACGAGCCCTTCTAAATTAGGTTCATTGAGATAAAGGTAGTTAATCATTTGGGTTTGTCAGTGGTCGAAGGCAAGTCATGCTTAACGGCCTCACACACCAACCAAATTATCGGTCGTCAGACAGTCTGGCGAGAAAAGGCAGTCGGACCGATTTGGTCATGGCGGATTTAACGTGTGCAATCGGCTGAAAAGAACACAGGCGGCTTGAAAAGATCACAGACGACTTTGATGACGGCCGAGTGCACAGCACACACCGAACAGACTCAGGTCACCGAGCTCACCAGACTGTCCAATGACCGATAATCTGGTTGGTGTGTCAGGGCCTTTAGTCCACTGAGTGGCATTCTATGGTTTTCATTTTAAGACTAGTAATCTATAATTCGCTTTCTTTCCGTAACTGCTAGTAATATTATTATTGTTTAATTTATTACCTATTACTTATTGATTTATTTCCCCAACAGATAAAGACGGACATGCTACTCATCATGTGCAAGAAACAGACGTCTAAGAAATGGGAGTGTCTAACACAGATTGAGAAGCAGAGTAAAGACAAGGAGTAAGCTGATCATAACTTTTTTTGATTATGACAGAATGATGTGGCCACCACGGAAACATTTATCCTTGTTGGCCAAGTTTAGCCCCTAGTGTCCTGCGGTCCTCCTTCACCGTATTCACAGCCAAACACAGGCCCGCACACACGGTAGCCTCTAGTAACCCGCCTCCCCTCCTCCAACAGCAAGCCGGCCCCGAGTGAGACCGCGGACCCCAGCGATGGGCTGATGAGCATGCTGAAGAAGATCTACTCCGACGGGGACGACGAGATGAAGAGGACCATCAACAAGGCCTGGTCCGAGTCCCAGGAGAAGAAGCTCAAAGGGGAA
Organism: Trisopterus luscus; assembly: GCA_027122455.1. Taxonomy (NCBI): domain Eukaryota; kingdom Metazoa; phylum Chordata; class Actinopteri; order Gadiformes; family Gadidae; genus Trisopterus; species Trisopterus luscus. The sequence continues at coordinate 6,715,972 of JAOPUA010000161.1, read as the reverse complement.
GACATGATGGACCTCTGAGCTGCACTGTTATTCCTCCCTCCCCTCCCTTTCCCTGGGTCTCCACGGCAACGCGACAAGCCGCACAAGGGGTCGTGGCAGACCAAGGTCGGCAGTAGAAATGGCTGTCTTTTTGAGATTCAGATGCATGTGTCTACGATTGCATTTTGTTTTGTTTGTTTTTTTTAACATGACATTGTGACATTTTGTTTTGGGTTGAGGCTGGGTCTGCGTTCGCCTTGTTCTGTGTGGCGTCATTGATGTGGTTCATAAATGGCAGCATGGCTTATTCCAACTGTACATTATATCTCATAGTAATGGAAATGGGGATGCAAATATGATGGTGGAGAAAATGCTATGAATAATTCAAACCAGTGAATATCACATATCCCAAGATAAGGAAACCATGTGTGCAATCAATACATGCATTTGATATATACCATAATTCAGTCTTCCTGATACCTAACATGACGGGAATTGTTGAAAACTAAATATTTGAAATTGAAAATTGTCAAATTTGACAGCTGTCATTCTGACATGAAGTTTGAATCTGAACATTAGTAACCCTAGTGGTGATTCGTAGTAACCTTTCCTATGCTGAATGTGCCAGTCCCTTATCATTCCTTTTTATCATACGTCTCTTGGCTTATAGCATAATGCAAATGAATGCTCATATATTGCTTGATTCACAAGTACTTCCTTTGCACAGAGGTAGAACTTGATGAAATCCTACTTGAATCTATGTTGAAATGTGATGGTGTGTATAAAACCTGTGGCATTCCATAAATGATTTGGCTACAATTAAAATAACAATACACCATACAATAGAATCAGTGTTTTTGTATGTTAACTTATGTCTAATTGCTGGCCATTAATGTGATTTAGTTCTAATTTGGTAAGATGTCTGATTATTTTAGATATAAATGCATTTTTTTCCCATCAGCATAACGTCCACCAGGGGGCAAACGTGACTATGTTATGTACTATTGATGAGCGCACCAATACGAATGTGAAACCTCATGCGTAATCGATTTTAATTTGGGTTTGTTACATTTTGTGTTCCTGTAGTTCTATGGTATAATGGGTTTTCTATTTAGAAAAATAGTATATTCGAAAATCATACCCTCTTCGTCTCTGAAACTTTATTGCCCACTTAGTCATTGTCATTGTCGGCAGGCGGCAGGCCGGTTACTAGAATCATTCATAATTTTCCAGGCCTGCTAAATGACTATCCTGCAGCAAATTTAATCCTGTTTATCTCTTTGTTGAGGTTCATTCATAATTTTAAGTCAAGCTCGGAGGGGGGGGGGGGGGGTGCGGTGCGTTAGGTTTTGCACAGCTGTTTTCGGGAATATGTCTGGACAAATCGCCACGACTTTCTCCAGAAGTGCACCACCTTTTTACCCGCCCCTCTCTGTGACGTCAGCTCCTAGTTGATATATACGCCAGAGCGTTCTGCCAACGCAAGTCAGATGGACTGGAGTTGACTGCCGCCCACGCGTGATTTGCAGAGCGGACAATCGGGGGCAAACGAAAAGGATATTGGACATAAGTATTTCCTAATTGCGCTACATGGATACCGGTTGTTTCAGCGCTGCTCAGCGCCTTTCGTGCCACGCCATGAATCCAGATTTACTGAAACCTTGTCCGGAACATGGACCACCACAACCAGCTGCTCCCCCGGTGAAACCCAACAGGAATAAAACCGAGCAGATCAAACCCGAGCTCGCTCCGGTGGTGACTGATCCAAAGACGGGCAGATCCTACAGTAAAGGAAAGCTCCTGGGGAAGGTAGTCTAATTTTCATGATTTTTGAGTTTGATCAGTTACCCTATTTTTGTCGTCATCTATTAAGACAATTTGATTGTTGGATGATGCTGTCATCATGTAATGATGAGTCGTGTCAATGGCATTGGAACGACTATGGATAACGTACATGAGTGACTGACGACAATTGGATCACGAATAGTTGTACCCCAGAGCCGCGAACCTTAGACCGGGGAACGAGTCGAACGACCTCGTGTTGGACATGACCAAACACTTCCACCACTCCGCGCGTCACCGCTGAATGAATCAAGCTCAAGGTGTGCCCGTCGTACGCGTGAATGTAGGCGCCCAATGCCCGGGTCTGCTACTATTTACCGAATGGGATTTCTTTTTTTATGAAAGACCCTCACACGTAGGCCTACCGATCGACTAGCCATTTTATTCAAAACGATTGATGCTTTTGCAATCGGCTCCCACAGCGTCATCCACTCTTACCGAGGAATGCGAAGAATCGCGATATTGTTTGAATTATTTACTGGATGAAATTGCGATGCGTGACGAGGAAGCAACTGTTACCAACGTGTTGCTCGTCACCGATGCGCTCCGTCGGGCAGCCGGCCAAGTCTTTTCTCTGTTCCCTGCCGCATAGCTTAGAATCTCTTGTCAATTTCACGGTTAATGAATGCAGTAAATCCGTCTGGCTCCCCCCCCCCCATAGGTCTTCATGGAGAGTCTTAATCACACATTTAACTGTCGATTCGATAACGTAGTGGTCCTACCTCAATTACTGTGTCTTCTTAAGATAATGTGTCTGCACGTGATTCACAGTCAGCTGTTGGAAGGAACAAAAAGATCTGGATCAAATCTTCCTTTTTGAGTCGATCACCCTAGTGAAGGCGTTTGTCATATCTGCCGTTTGGGTGAAATGTCCTCAATGTGTATTGATTGATAGGAATCCCTTTGTTTCAAACCGTCTTGTGTTTGTGTTGGGCCTTGCAGGAAGGCAATGTCATCACTGTTGGGCTTTTAATCATGTTGGTTGTTGTTGTCAGCTATCGATCCAGACGAAGCCATGCCAGTGGGGGCCATTGCAGATTTCCAACCTGCTGCTTTCCAATCTGACCGTTCGTGGCTGTTTTTTTTTTTTCCTCTCTGTCTTGCCCAGGGTGGGTTTGCACGTTGCTACGAGATGACCGACCTAACGAGCAACAAAATGTATGCAGTGAAGGTGATTCCACAGAGCCGTGTCTCCAAACCACACCAGAGGGACAAGGTACGGCACCACCAACATGCTAGTCTTCATCTTTCAATGCTCAAACTACGCAAACATTAGTTGTTGGGATTGTGATGGCGGGGCCCCTACTTCCATTTTGTCATCACTCATTTGAATCCCGACGCGATTGTGCTGCATCCACAGATCACAAATGAGATTGAGCTCCACAAAACCCTGTCGCATAAGCACGTGGTCAAGTTCTCCCATCACTTCGAAGACCAAGAGAACATCTACATCTTTCTGGAGCTCTGCAGTCGAAAGGTGAGTTCAGTGTGCGGTCGTCTATGAAGCCCCTTTCCATATGAACACCATCATCCGGTGGTTTGTTTGTTTGTTTCTAGCTGAATAATGTTAATCATTAATCCCCGCACTGTGCCAGCAAGGCTACCCCCTCCGACCTCCCTTCACCCCCCCCCCCCCACTCCACTCACAGCATACCTTAGTCTTTCTCTGGTCGTCCGCCAATACAGGATTGATTTCACTTAAGTCCTATACCCACTCTCCCTTCAGCAATTCATCAGCATGCCTTTCGAAAATGCCCCACGGAAGTGAGCGTGTTGTGTATGCCAGCGGCCTGCTTCATGCCAAGGGGCGATGGCTGTGTGTACCTCCCGGGGCGGAGTTGTGAACCTTTCGTTCATTACACCCTATACCTGTCTCTCCGCAGTCCCTAGCGCACATCTGGAAGGCAAGACACATACTGACCGAGCCGGAGGTGCGCTACTATCTACGGCAGATCATATCTGGCCTCAAGTACCTCCACAACCGAGGCATCCTCCATCGAGACCTCAAACTAGGTATGGAGCCCACGTTACGCTACTATGGGGTGGGGGGGGGGTCACTGGCCTTTGTCCTAGCCGGGACACAGGCACTTAATGGGGAGTTTCCTTTTTTTAGCGACCAGTAATGGGTTTATGTGGAATGTCTGTTGCGTTTAATTGATTTAGGGGGAATGTGTGTGGTGTAATCCATGTCACGTTGTGTTGCGCGGTGTCAAGGCAGGCATGAATGTAGGCCGGGTGTTCGGTATGCATGGCAGCTACCTGTTCAGAATGCTGACTGGACGCATGGCTTTGTTCCCCTTGTTCCAGGCAACTTCTTTATCAATGAGAACATGGAACTGCGGCTGGGAGATTTTGGCCTGGCAGCTAAACTGGAGACTGTGGAGATGAGGAAAAAGTGAGTTTATTTTCCGGAAAAAATGGGAAACTAAATAAGTAAGCGCAAACAAACATTATAAAAATACGCCTTGCTACACCATTCCAGTTTGATGCTTCCACATGAGACATGACATCCAAACTGCATGTACATTGTGTCATTTTCTAAAACACTATCTGTAAGAGTCAATATTTGGGTAAGCTATTCAAACAGTTTAAAAATAACATCACTTGGTAATGACCTTTTTTTTAAACCCTTGAGGTACATCACTACATTTTGGTCCCTAACCGGTTTTCCATTGGCTGTTGGAATGTGTCTAACCCCTGATCCCATAGCCTAGTGTTATTCTAAGTGAACACACACGGGGACACACGCAATAGATTTCTTTCTTTCATTTTGGAAGCCAAACGTTAAGCTTTGTGGAACTTATTTCTCACCACAGGTGTTGTGTGTTTGTCGGGGGGGGGGGGGGGGGGGGTTTACAAAAATTTTTTACA
>JAOPUA010000161.1:6470234-6480586 GCA_027122455.1 Trisopterus luscus | reverse complement strand
CACACACACACACACACACACACACACACACACACACACACACACACACACACACACACACACACACACCTCACAGTGACGGTCGATTTTACATTGTACATACATTTTTCCGCCAGTAGATGGCACTGTGAACACATTACGCACACACACTCTCTCTCACACACACACACACACACTCGCGCGCGCACACACGTACCAACCCAACACCACGCTCACGCGCGCAGCTCTCAGCTAGCTGTAACCGGCTAGCGAGCCCGTTGTCGAGTTGACACCCTCCCCAAACCTCAGCAGCAGCAAAGCTGCATAGTCGACATGGCGACTAAGAAAATACAGCATCACATTGCTAAAGAAAGATGAAAATCTTCCAAGTTTTTTGGAACGAGTGAGTAATCTGACCCACAAAACCTGTGATTTCGTGAGCGGTGTGATTAATGAGCGCTGGATAGCGCGCTGTGGTTACGTTTTGGATGTATAATGGCTAAGTAGCGAGCTAGCTAACGAGCTAGCCTGTGCTTCACTGTACTCCTGGGAGGAGCTGCTAGCCTAGTGTGTCTGTCATTTTTTAGTTATCTTATTACGAAACACCCCCAGCGCTGTAGTATTTGTGATATTCCCACTCTCCGAATGTGTGTTGTGTGAATATTCACACCATAGTTGCCCTGCTACAGCAATGATTGTAGAATTGCGTTACATAATCTCGTCGTTGCACTCCCAGCCGCTATATTGTCACCGGCAGGCTCGGTGTTGTGGGCCAGTCATGGACACACGATGTGGGCGAGTTACCCACCACTTTGATTATGGTGTGTAGGTACGACCACCGAGTGATCGCGGAACAGCGTGTTCGGTTTCAATCCAACGTCGCTGCCCGTGGTTTCTAACTCGCCTCCCGCAGCCTGCTAATACGGCTTGTGTTTTCACCTAGCTAGCTGCCGCTACCTCGGCTAGCATGCTGGGATTCGGTGTTTGTTTTGTACGGGGCAAAGTTATTATTAACCGCACCGTGGCCGTGGTTCCGAGTCGGTTTCCCGAGGAACACCATGTTCAATGATGAATAAAAAAGGTCAGGGTATGAATAACGCCCGTTCGTTTCTGTTTCACAAACGTGTTGCTCTACATAAGTAGCCGACGTTCAGCCACAGATGAAGTTAGCGCTGAGGCGCTTGCTAACAGCTAGCCTCTTCGAGACCCTTTGTCCATTCTGGTAGCGTCGACCAGCTCACCACAGTAGGCCACACAGTATGTTTTGGTCTTTATTATTGAGGTGACCATTCACGTTAAGAACCAACTTTTTGAAGTCGCTTTATTGTTGTACATCGTCTCCACCCGTTCCTAGGCCTGTGTTCCTAACGCATATAGACGCCCTTTATAACTCCTTATAGCATGCCTGCTGCAATCTCTTAACGTTACTGTTCATTTGTGTTGATATTAAAAGTGTTTACTTTCAAGTTCAAACATTGCCGTCACATACCGTTTTATAAAATGTTTGAAATAATTGTATACAATTTGTAAAGTTTACATTATGTGTATAGATATCCTAATTCTTATGGCCTTTTTTCCACTTTTTCTCTTTGCAGTATTCGTCATGTGATGTGATCTAATATCCACAATGTGTGAGGACATTTGAGAACGATTGAGTTCGGAAGAAGTTTTTCTTGATTCCAGTGGAATCTTCCATATATTATTTTATTTTTCCTCTGTGTATAATTACAGACACAGCCGGCTAAATTCAGCCCCCCCCCCAATCCCTAACAGTCACACCCATCACTATTTAACCATGCCAGTGCAAGCCCCACAATGGACGGAGTTCCTGCTGTGCCCGATCTGCACACAGACGTTTGAAGAGACGGTTCGCCGGCCTATTAGTTTGGGCTGTGGACATACTGTCTGCAAGATGTGCCTGAATAAACTGCACCGGAAGGCCTGTCCATTTGACCAGACAGCCATCAGCACAGACATCGAACAGCTACCTGTTAACACAGCACTGCTGCAGCTGGTGGGAGGACAGGTAAGATGTTTTTTTGCTTTCTAATGAATCACAAACGGATGCAGCTGTTTAATTTTATAGTAACAAATTATACATGAATGGAATTGCATGCTTGTTTGAGGCCATATTGTTATTGTAGTATTTATTATTTTAACTGGGTGTTTTTGGTCATTCCAGTTCCTTCAAAGGCTACATTGTGTTCCATAAAAGAGCTGAGCCTTGATGAGTCATTCTGCAATTATGGGCAATCCCTTTAGTTTAATTGTATTGGTTCCACTGGCTCAAGGTAGTGTGTTGCAAGTCATACTGCAATCAGTAGAGCTGGATTCTGTGGGCACAGTAAAGCTGGGGACACGGCTTATATGGGTGTGGTACATTCAATAGTCACTGGCTTACAATGTTATAGATGCAGGGCAGAAGTTGGCACTTGCCCATCGATCAATGGGAAGTCATGCCAGTCAATTTTTTTTTTTTTTTGGGATGTACAGCAGCCAATGTTTCCTGTTTTTATTAATAATTATCCAATAGCATGATTTGTATGTTTAGTCTAGGGCTGGGTCCTAAAAATGATCACTGTCATACTACAAAATACAATGTCTGTGAATCAAGATAGAAATATTACATCATAATAATGCATGACCTGAAATTAACATGGTACATGACTGTATGATACAACCTTATAACAATTTTGGGTGAATACAGCCTGACACAGGGGTTGGGTCATAAAATAAAAAAATTAACAACCTTACTATTCCTTAATATTATATCAACCCACATCATCGGTGAAGCATAGCAATCAAGCAGTGTAATAACACCTGTCGGACCAAGCAGCGCACTACTTCATGCTCAAGTGTTTTCGACTGTGACCTCAGGTTCCTAAGGCCCAGCCGGTCGCCTTGATCACCAGTCCAGAGGACTCTCAGCACTATGAGGAGGCCAGACAGTGTGTGGAGGAGCTGGCCCTCTACCTTAAGCCCCTCAGCAACACCAGAGGTACACACACATTCACCCACATCATAAAGTCGGTTCCTCTTTTTACCTGCTTTTTCTGCTTTAGCCGTTTGGAAAAGGTCTCACAGTATTGTGCATGTTTATTGGTACAAATGTTAATTTGTATGAAACCCTAGCTTTTCTTATGTATTGAAGGTTTATTTAATGTGTTTGTACGAATTTGAAATCTAAACATTAAGTTCTCAAACTGATTCTAGCAAGCCATCCCTCACTATCATTCTTTATTTAAATGGCTCATTTGATTATTTTCAACAGGTCACTTATGTTGGCTTATGACTTTTTTTTAAAACAATTATAAACAATGACTAGATGATATCCAGCACCACATCAAGCCTTATGTAGGGTTACCACTCCCACCCGGTCTTGCTAACACCCCTTTCCCGTGCCCCCTTTGGTGTGCTCTCCAGGGGTGGGTCTGAGCAGCACCGCCCAGAGCATGCTGAGCAGGCCCATGCAGAGGAAGCTGGTCACCCTGGTGCACTGTCAGCTGGTGGAGGAGGAGGGCCGCGTCAGGGCCATGCGAGCGGCCCGCTCCCTGGGCGAGCGCACCGTCACGGAGCTCATCCTGCAGCACCAGAACCCCCAGCAGCTCTCCTCCAACCTGTGGGCTGCCGTCCGCGCGAGAGGCTGCCAATTCCTGGGCCCAGGTAGCCTAGCGCCCTATGAAATGTCCAGTCAACCGTTGGATACAAGTCAATACCACTGAAAATCTAGCAGCAGTTACAACTGTTTCCCCCCCCCCCCCCTACAATATTTCTAGTGCCCACTGAAGCGGGTGACTCACTGTGTTGCTATATGTGAGGGAAAATAATTGCCATGCAAGTTAAATGTCCTGCTGCGATTGCAGAGCCACATATCGCACTAGAAAAAATATCCTGCACCATTGTTGAACATAAATCAGCTTGTGAGATGCTTTGTTTATGTAATTTATGCACCATATTATAACTGATAAAAAGGCCTGGATTACATTTTTTGAATGCATTTTGCTGTCTTATTTGTATATGTATATGTATAATAGTCAATTTCACCCTGATATTGTGTGACTTAAGGCACCCTGTTGCTAATGATTCTCTGGGGGTTTGTCATGCAGCCATGCAGGAGGAGGCTCTCAAGTTGGTTCTGCTCGCTCTGGAGGACGGCTCGGCTCTGTCCAGGAAGGTGCTGGTTCTGTTTGTGGTCCAGAGGCTGGAGCCCCGCTTCCCCCAGGCATCCAAGACCAGCATCGGCCACGTGGTTCAGCTCCTCTACCGGGCCTCCTGCTTCAAAGTAAGGACAAAGCGTAGCGCCTTCTTCTATTTGTTTAAACCGTCTGTCAAAGTGGCTTCAGGTTAGAAGCTCCACGCGGAGGTGCTTTTTAGGTCTTATCTCAAATGCCAGTTCAAGAGGTAACCATAAACCATGCTGCGCTGCTACCCCATTTAGATCATAAAACCACCGCCGGTCGACGACATCAAAAGCCATGAGGCCATGCCAAATGCAAACCGGGTGCAAATGTTGACTAACCCCCCCCCCTCCTTACTTTCACTTCCCCGCCTCCCCACCTAGGTGACCAAGCGCGACGAGGACTCGTCCCTCATGCAGCTAAAGGAGGAGTTTCGTACGTACGAGGCCCTGCGACGCGAGCATGACTCCCAGATCGTGCAGATCGCCATGGAGGGGGGGCTGCGCATCGCCCCCGACCAGTGGTCCTCGTTGCTCTACGGAGACCAGTCCCACAAGTCCCACATGCAGTCCATCATAGATAAGGTAAGGAGAGTCCGTTTCCTATGTCGTTTAAGATGGGCGGTGCTTGTGTCCTTTGTGTCGCCTTACCTTTTGTTCCGACTATGTATTAATAACTTCATGTAGTTCTTGGCCAGAAAAATAACAAATGAACACATTTCCCCTTTGTGTGTTTGTGTAACAGTTGCAGACCCCAGCCTCCTTTGCCCAGAGTGTCCAGGAACTGACTATTGCGCTCCAAAGGACCGGAGACCCAGCCAACCTGAACAGACTGAGGCCCCATCTGGAACTACTGGCTAACATTGACCCCAGCCCTGGTAAGACACACCATAGGTCTGTTTAATGTAGGGGGTCTAAACTCCCATCACTACTCTAGGTAAGATCGTAGTGTTGTATAGAGAGAGGTGAAGAGAGCAAGATTTTGAAACTAAACAACCGAAAAATGCCTCCTTCCTCCCTTAATTTCTCCATCATTGAAAAGTGTTACAACAGGCAAGATGGATTCCACTAACCATTAATGGCTCCTCTGTCTATAATGTAAATTATAATTGTCTCATAAAGCGGCAAGTTCTTATAAAAGGACTGGTATAGTCATCTGTGGAAGGGCGTGTTTACAGTAGTGTTATTCTGCTGCTCTGCATGTTATTTAATTCTTATCCAATAAAAAACAAGCTTTGAGGAGCTAGGCAGAGATTCCTGATGAATATCTAAACCTGATGGCCCGATAATACCAAAACTGGTGGCTAATTATCGTGGTAACTTCGTCTCGTTTTACAAAGCTGTTAAGCCCGTTTTAGGTGCCAATCTCTGAATCCTGTTCCATCTCTTTTCTGACAAAACTAAATGGCTAGAAATCTGGGTTGAAACACACCAACAAAGAAATATTCATAAATGTTCCGAGTGTCGTGGTTTAAGAGGAGATTCGTTTTTTTTTATTGTATTTATTATTTAACCATGTAACTCCAAGCCTAGAGAACGATGCGCCTGCAAATAATGGGTTGTTTTTACATTAATAGGCAAGGTACGTTTCATCATTTAGCTAATAATTCTAATATTGATTCATTGAATTCATCATTCATTTGAGTCATTACAGAGTTGGTCCTAAAATATTAACATGTTTTAAAGGAGACAAGTGGAACAGAGGGGAGAATATAACATTAGGCCAACAATCAAATAAATAATAATGGTTATGATGTACCAGTGTACGGGTACTATCATGCACTAAATTAGGCATACATTTGCCATGGTTAGAATATAGTCAGCACAAGTCTGTGAATTACTCATTTTAGAAATAATTAGTCAAAATCATATTTAGTTGATATATAGCCCTATAAACCCTAAATGTAACCTTTTGACTGGTCAGGCGTTTGCGGGGGTTTCCTTGGATGTTTTCAAACAGATTTTGAGGGGGAGGGCCAATGCTGCTATAATTAGACCGGAGTCAGTGAAGCAAATATGAAAGAAATAAGATTGTAAAGATAAACAAATATCTGCGATCCTAATAGGGTAGTTTTACCCCATGATGGTTGTTGGAATTTATTTTCCCGGCAAATGCAAATAAACTTAAATAACTAACACGAGTATGTCAATGGAATATCTTTCAACTCTTTCTCTCTGGGGAACAGCCCCGGGACCCTCCTTGTTGCGGCAGGTTTCATTCCCATCCTCCCCCCTCACCCGTCTGCCTGCCTGCCTGTGGATACCGTGATGCATTTCTAATGAAGGTACTGGTTTGGTTTGCAGACGCCCCTCCTCCCACGTGGGAGCAGCTGGAGAAGGGTCTGGTGGCGGTGAAGACGGTGGTGCACGGCCTGGTGGACTTCATCCAGAACCACAGCAAGAAAGGAGCGGACCCACAGCAGGTTAGCCCACAAGTCGCATCACAATTAGTGGTCCCCAAGTGGAGCGACTCCTATGGTACATGGGTCCATGTTGAGCAGGTACCACGGCATGGGACAACATATCGTAAAACCAATATCAACATAGCTAGTTGATTTAAAGAAGATACAGACGACTTTGTTATCTTTAGGTGATTGATTTGTCAACATGTCTTGGGCTCATGTATCATCTGACCTGGAGTCAGTAGAGTCCATGTGTTTGATTCTCTCTCTCTCTCTCTCGTCCTTTTGTCTCAGCCTCCCCAGCACAGCAAGTACAAGACGTACATGTGTCGCGACATGAAGCAGAAGGGGGGCTGTCCCCGCGGAGCGAGCTGCACCTTCGCTCACTCTCAGGAAGAGCTGGAGAAGTGAGCGCACTCACACTCACATACGCACACTGAATGAGCTGCCATCATAATTAATCAGTCGAGTTATGTAAGGTTATTTTGTACAACTCACAACCCACAGGGGTTGAGCTACCGGTAATGGTAAATAAATATCACTGTACAATAATAACTAATCTAATAACTCCTCTCCAGGTACCGCAAGATGAACAAGCGCCTGGCGGCCCGTCTCCCCGGCTCAGGGGGGCTGATGGCGGACGACGGGCTCCCCATGGATGTGACGGTCACCAGGAAGCCGTCCCCCCTCCCCAACGGCAGCGCCCTGGGGCCCTCCATGCCCCAGCTGGTGGCCCGCGGCACCGAGGCCTACGACCTGCTGCGCAAGTCCCACAAGATGGACGGGGGGAGCGCCCCCGGCTCGCCGCCCGACCCGTGAGTCCCGACATCGTCCCGTCGCGGTCGCCGTCTAAAGGGCCGATTAGGGTTCCACGTCAACGCAACGGGGGTTTACGGACCCGTTAACATCCGCCGCAAGGGCCTGATGTGTGCCTCCCGAAAAATTGTAACCTTGTGTCGAGGCGACGGCAGCAGCAAGGGCTGTGATTGGTCCGCTCACTAAAACCCCGACGCAGAACCAAAGCAGATTCACGACTGCACCGAGGCGTCTGCGCGGTCCTTGCTTTGCGTCGACGTGGAACCGTAACCAAGCCATCACTGTGCGTAGTGTTTGAATATATGTGTGACTGCAGTGTCAATATTGTGAGGTGAGACTGTGGTTTGGAAGCAGGAAGTGGTTTGGGTCGGTGTTGAACGTCACGATGGCAGTGTTGCTAGACTGGAAAGGCGGCACAACTGGAGGTTGTGCTGCTTGGCCTCAATTCAAGTCTTGACTAGGGTATTTCTTTGGTCCTAGGCACGACGGCATGGGGAAGCCCGGCATGTCTCTTCCACCTCACGCCATGGCCCACAGCAGACTCCCAGCGGACCACCTGTCCAGCGTGAAGCAGATGCCCGTGGTTCCCCGGGGCTCGCCCATGTACCCCCCTCAGCAGCAGCAGCAGCAGATGGCCGAGCTGTACTACCCGGACACACGCCCCCCGCCCTCCTCCTCGCAGTACGAGCCCTCGCAGTACCCTACAGGTAACGCCCCTGTCTTCTGCCCTGTCTGAACGGTTCTTTAAAACCAAACCGATTATTTGTCATATGTGATCTTGGGTTGGTTATGTTGTGACAAGCCATATTCGATGTCACTAATGAGCTATTTATTTATTTTATTTTTTCTCCTTATTCTTACAGAATTACTATGGGTGTGTCCTCAATAGAGTAGTCCATTCGTGAATGTTCTTTATTGCAGTGTTGACCGTGCGTCTGCCTCTCCCGTCCCCAGGTTACCCCTACCAGCAGCCGCCTCCCCAGTACGTCCACCGGAACTACATCCGCAACGCCCCGCCCCCAACGGACTCGGCTGGAGCCCCCTACCAGGACCCTTACCCTGGCTATGGCCCGCCCGAGCGCCCCTACCAAGCCCCGCACTCTGGTCCTCCCTTCTCCTATCCCCCGCCTCACTATGACAACCGCGGCCGTCATGGCTCCTACCAGGCCCCGCCGCCTCCCCCACAGCCCTACCCCTCCCAGCGGGACGACATGGTCCGGATGAGCCCGGCGCCGATAGACGGGCCCCCGCCGTCGGGAGGCCCCGGCGGCTCGCTCTACCACCAGGAGCCCCGGGAACGCTACCCTTCCGAGGGGTACTACCCTCCAGCCAATCAGCCTCCGCCCATGAGGACGTATCCCAGGGTGAGTTCCGCTTCTGATAGGGCGGCCTCTGCCAATCAATCAGCTTGTGATAATTAGGTTACGTTCATAAAGGTTTTCTTGTCGTTGAACAAATAACTCTGATGGGTGATTCTAAGCCTTCCCGTGTGTCCCGTCTGGCGATAGGATCAGTCATACGAGGGCCCCCCGCAGTAGGGGCCCTCAGCCTGGGCCGCAGCCACCAGGAGTCAAGGAGACAGGAGACAGGAGGGAGGAGGCTTATGGACGAAGGAAAGGAGCAGAGGAGGAGAAGAGGGGAGATGATCGTCCTCTCTTCAATGTTCTTGTTATTTTATTATATGCTCCTCTTCTACTAAGAAGAGGAGAATAGAATAAAATACAGAGAAGAGGAGAGAAATATAGAGGAGGAGCGGAGAGTTATGAAAGAGAGGAGAGGAGGGAGGAGCGGAGAGAGGAGAGAGGAGAGAGGAGGACACATTATGGCAGAATGGAAAGGGAAGAGCAGAGATCAAAGGAGAAGAGGGCTGTAGCGATAGACGGGAGCAGAGAGGAGAGAGAGCAGGAGCTGACGGGAGGTGCTGTGAGAGAGCAGAGGAGAAGGTAGGAGAGGAGACCTATCGGAAAGAGAAGAGGGAGGAGGAGAGGAGAGAGAGAGCCAGCGGTGACGGGAGGAGCAGTCAGAGAGGAGAGTACATGAGATAAAGGGGAAAGAGGAGGAGGTGAGATGTCGAGGAGGTGGGGGGGGGATAGGTGAGGGCATGAAAGGAGGACCAGTAAAGGCTAAGAGCTGGAGGTGGATGAAGGGAGGCGGGTGTTTGGTGGCTGTGAGCTCTCTGAACGTCATAACAACACCGACTGACTCTGTCCAACCCAAGCCCCGTTCTGCCCGGCCCCACGGCCCCTGGCCCCACGGCCCCTGGCCCCACGGCCCCCCCAACACCCGCCAACATCTGGCTCCTGTCTGCGGCGGGAACGCCGACACAGTGCACGGCGTTCCCACGACAAACGACTCTGCAGGAGTCACGGGTCCTCTCGGGCTCCGGCTGTGATGGACAGTGGCTGAGACAGGGCCCACCGGGGGCCACCAGGGGCCCACCGGGGCCCACCGGGGCCCACCGGGGGCCACGCTGGTGAGCGTGCGACGCGACAACGTGGAACGAAGCTCTGGACGTTGGAGCCAAAATCGACCAGAAACAACAAATGATTTCGTGGTTCGTGGTTGAGTTTACAAGGGTGAAGAAGCCGCATATAAAAAAAAAAGAATGAACCACAGTAAATGGCCTTTTGACCGGCCTCCATGCCGCTTTCCATTCTTAACTAATCGTGTTTTACGGCCCTTTGGTGAACGTGACATACCAGGGAACAGGCGGCAGACTCGCCTGCTGCCAACGGTTAAGGAATCCTGTCAATGTTAGCCGGGTTCCCAGCGTTTTAAAAACCTGCATACGCGCGCTTATTTAGGTGGAAAGTGATTTGGGATTGTTCTGTTCATGTGAACACCTCCTCTTCTCTTTCATGTTTTCCTGTTACCCGGGTTCATTCCTTCTCCGCTCACCTTTTCACGCTCTTGAGCACTAATCTCACTTATCTCTTGACACGCGTGTGACTGAACCACGACCGGTCCGTGGCCGGCCG
>JAOPUA010000161.1:6328116-6340122 GCA_027122455.1 Trisopterus luscus | reverse complement strand
CACACACACGCACACACACACACGCACACACACACACACACACACACACACACACACACACACACACACACACACACGCACAGACGCACACTCACACTAGGATCATTTGTGTTGGCAGCTGGAGGAGCACATTGTGCGTCTCCGAGAGGAGCTGGACCGAGAGCGGGAGGAGAGGAACTACTTCCAGCTGGAGAAGGACAAGGTGCACAGCTTCTGGGAGATCGGCAAGCGGGACCTGGAGGAGAGGAAGGCGGAGCTCCGGAACAAGGAGAGGGAGATAGAGGAGGCTGAGGAGCGGCACCAGGTTGAGATCAAGGTGAGTGTCGCACACGCACACGCACACGCACACACACGTGCACGCACACACGCAAGCACACACACACAGAATTCAACGTTTTCATTTTTTTCAAGTGATAGATCCTAGCCTCTTCATAAGCTACAATAAATACACGAGTCAGTGCGTACAATCTTCCCCTCAATGCAGCGTGCGTGTGTGTATGTGTGCGGGTTCAGGTGTACAAGCAGAAGGTGAAGCACCTGCTGTACGAGCACCAGAACACCATCTCGGAGCTGAAGGCGGAGGGCGTGGTGTCCACCAAGCTGATGGAGGGCGAGCACGGGGGCCTGGAGAGCGAGCTCCGCAAGGGCGTGCGCGCGCTGAAGGTGGACCTCAAGGAGCAGGAGCTGGCCAACGAGACCGCCATCCGAGACCTCAAACTGGTGAGCGTGCAGTGACTGACTGGGCAGTGTGCAGTGACTGACTGGTGACCATGCAGTGACTGACTGGTGACCATGCAGTGACCCTGCAGGGAGCAAACAGTTAGTATTGTTTTCCCTTTTCAGCGCAGCAAACATCTAAACATCTCAAAATGTCCACCTTTTATTTCAACAGAAAAATGACGAGGAACTGACCGGAATTAGAAATGATTTCGAGCGGCAAGTCAGTGGTAGGTGACCTTTTGTGTTTTCATCAGATGTGTAGTTGGCGTCCAGTTTGCTAACTGATTTCTTATATTCCATTTCAAGCACGAAATAAAAACGTTTTCTTTTTTCCGTTTTTGCGTGAGCAGAAATCGAGGCCCTCTACGAGAAGAAGATGCGGGCGCTTCGGCAGGAGCAGGACCGCATGAGGAAGAGCGACCTCTACGAGGTGGAGGCTCGCAAGAACGACCTCATCGCCACGCTCACCAAGAACCACGAGAAGGACTTCAGGGAGATCAAGAACTTCTACAACGACATCACGCAGAACAACCTGGCCCTCATCCAGACCCTGAAGGTAGGTGCTACGGTGTGGGCCGGTGTGGTTCACGGCCAGCCGAGAGGATACGTCGTGTTTGATCTTGGGATGAATAAAGTTGTCTGAATCTGAATCTGCCAGATGTCTAGCCAGAGGCATGCCTGGCCCGTACCGGCGTCTTTTATAATAACGCATCTGCAATCCCCTGTCACCTCGGTAGACTATAAACAGAAAAGTGAATCAAGTCAAGGCATACCCTAGAAATCATACCCAGTCCTTGCGAGTTCTCGCGAGAGCACAATTTGAATTTGCTCAGCGAGTTACTATGGGAACGAGCAATATACTCACCCCCTCCGATTCCCCCCTGGCCCAGAACATGAACCAATCACATCGGAGTATCTGATATAGACGGGGCCAAAAGCGTTGCTGCTTTTACCCACCGGATACGGCACGAGTCTTCTCTATTGGTTAGCTCCGCTGGTCTGGATACGTCACCCCTTGCGTTCTTCTGATTGGTCGTAGCGCTATCCAATCGCGTGCGGTGATATTTTCAAACGCGTGCTTGGCGCCTACGATTTGCCCGCGGTGCGATGCTTCACGCGCGTTTGTCTTCCTAGGAACAAGTGGAGGAGATGAAGAGGAAGGAGGAGAAGACGGAGAAGAGGATGGCGGAGGTGATGGCTCAGAACCGGCGGATGACGGAGCCCCTGCAGAGGACCAAGGAGGACGTGGCCGAGCTCCAGAAACAGCTGGCCCACTACGAGAAGGACAAGGCCTCCCTCGCGGTGAGTGTGGTCGACGCTGACCTCCTACTGTGTCTGACTGGTCTCACACGGAGGGACATCGCCGCAGACTTGGGTGTCATTCATGGAATTAGTTTTGGCCTGTAGTAATATTTTCACACAGAAAAGAGGTGTGTGTGTGCGTGCGTGTGCGTGCGTGTGCGTGCGTGCGCGCGCGAGCGCGGGGTGATTTGTGTTTTTGATTTGACACGCTCCTGCGTTGCGTCGTCGCCTGTTGTGTCGTGTATCCGTGACAACCAGTGGCTTAAACATCGACGCCGTCTGTCTCCTCCTCTTGACAGAGCGCCAAGGCGCGTTTGAAGGTGGGAGAGCAGGAGGCGAAGGACCTCAAATGGGAGCACGAGGTGCTGGAGCAGCGGTTCGCCAAGGTGACACGCCGCACTACTGTTTCTGTTGCTTTGACCCGCGTTGGTTCATTAACGCACGTCCGCAAAGAACGTGCGTCTGAGAAACGTCAGAGAGACGGTTTCTGACATATCCGTGTTCCGTGTGTCAGAGGCTCAGATCTATTTCTGAGGCGTTCGCGTCACAGATACCGATGACGGACGGGGAGGGGAGGGAGGAGAGGGAGGAGAGGGAGGGGGTGGTGGTGGTGGTGGGGAAAGTGTGTGTTTTACGCGCGCGTCACCATGGGAACACCGTGCATCGCACAGATCCAGGCGGAGCGGGACGAGCTGTACACAAAGTTCACCCAGGCCATCCAGGAGGTGCAGCAGAAGAGCGGCTTCAAGAACCTGCTGCTGGAGCGGAAGCTGAGCTCCCTGGCGGACAGCCTGGAGAAGAAGGAGGCGCAGCTCAACGAGGTGCTCTCCGCCACCAACATGGACCCCATGGCCCTGGGCGTGGTCACGCGCAAGCTGGAGGTACGTTTGTATGTGTGTCTCTGTATCTGTGTCTCCTCTATACGGCCACGCCCGTAGAGTGACCTCACGCGCCGCACAGAACCGTCTGGGAAGTCTTCCTTGGAAGCTGTTTCCGAAAAAAAGAGCAGGCACTTTTCAAAAAAATACCAGGCAGGGGATTGGATGAGCCATCTGTCCGTCACCGACCCGACCTATCACGTAAGATCACGTGGTTCATCTGAAGGAGGCCGGTTGGTCCGCACCACTGTGGTTCGGACCAACCGGCCAATAACTCGCCAATAACGAAGACTGGCAGGATCAATTCTGACGTTGTCGTGAACTCGCCTAATCCAGCTGCCCCAACGAGGTAACACCTTCCCTTGTTGTGGCAACCAATCCGAAGCCCTGAAGGAGACGGTGTAGGTCAGTGAACGGGTGTCGAGGTGCATGTGTGCCTGTGAGCTTTCGGTGCTTTCCAACTAATCGGTAGACGTTGTGAAGGGAAAGTAGCATTTTGGAATCAGTGCGAAACAGTAGAAATGTGACCGATTTCTTCTTATTACCTCCGCCAAGGAGGTAATGTTTTCGCCGGAGTTTGTCTGTCAGTCTGTCTGTCTGTCTGTCTGTCAGCAACATAACTCGAAAAGTTGGAGACGGATTTGGATGACATTTTCAGGAAATGTCCGCAATGGGACCATGGGAACAAGTGATTACATTTTGGGGGTGATCCGTGCACGCCGTCACTGGTTACAACACTCGCTGTCTGCCTTGGCAGAGGTCTGCGCTCTCCCAGTGCTTTTCTAGTTATTATTATTTCCTATTCCTTCTTTTTTTTTTTGTACGACATGTGATTGGAAAAAAACTCCTGCACACGTTTTTTGGCCCGCAGGAAGTGTTGGACTCCAAGAACATCGCCATCAAGGACCTGCAGTACGAGCTGGCCCGCACCTGCAAGGTGAGCCGTCCGTCAACGCCTCCGCTGTACCAACACCGACGCAGTCTGTTTGTGTTCCGCTGAACACGATCTGTGTGTGTGTGTGTGTGTGTGTGTGTGTGTGTGTGTGTGTGTGTTGGAGGGGTAGTGAAAGGAGGACGGAGTATGGCATTATAATTTTTATGTAACGTCAAAACATAAAAATAACCTGGACATATCTGTAGTCAATGCTGATCTGAGTCTGTGTGTGTGTGTGTGTGTGTGTGGGTGTGTGTGTGTGTGTGGGTGGGTGGGTCGGGGTGGGTGTGAGTGTGGGTGTGGGTGGGGGTGGGGTGGGGTGTGGGGGGGGTGGGTAGGAGACAGTCTTTTTTTGTGTTAGAGTGGTCTTGGTTTTTGAATGATCGTGGTCTTGGTTTTTGAGTGGTGGTGGTCTCGGCTTTTGAGTGGTCGTGGTCTTGTCCGAATGTCTCACAAAGTATACCTTTAAGAGGGAAGAAAAATAAGTAAAGAGATTGCAAGGGGGCTCTTGTCATTCCCCAGAGTGCCCTGTAGGGGGCGACATAGTCAAAGTAATGGCCTCGCTGTGTGGTGGGGCGGGCTGGCGCTCCTCAACGTGTTGGGGAAAAAAAAAACTAAAACGAGGCAGGAGTATGACTTGAGTTTCAACAGTCTTGGCTGCAGAACTCCCTCAGTCGGTCTCTGGCTCTGCAGAGGAACGTACAAGGGGATCAAACAATAATCAATAATCTCAAGATTGTCCAAACTGTTTGACATCAAAACAACCCAGAAACCATACCATGAGGTGATCTGCTCTTCTGCTCCTCTCCCTGGGGGGACTCAGCTCCCTCGGACACCTCCCCTAAAAGAGGTCATCAAAACGACACGAGGTTACGACGTCAGACAGCCGTGACGGACCCCCCCCCCCCTCCGCAACACGACTCCGACGACTGAAAGTCCGCTCGTTGCTACGCCGACCTACCGTTCTGTAGGGGTGGCGTGCCGGGCTGGGGTCCCTGATCGGGGCTCTTAGCCCCAGCGTCGGCCTCTGGCGGTGGGCAGCTGGGGTCGTCCGCGTCGGCACCCTGGGGGTCTGCTGCGGGGGTCTGTGTTGTGCTGGTGGGGTCCGGGGGCTCTGCCTCGGCCTGGGGCTCCGGGGCCTCCTCCGGTTTGGCCGGCTCCTCCGCTTCCCTCTTGGCCCTCTCCTCTGCCTCTGAAGACCCACACACACACACACACACACACACACACACACACACACACACACAAACACACACACACACACACACAGGGTGGAGGTTGAGGGTCTGTGTGTGAGTCACTGTTAGTGGTTCACCGTCACCTCGTGAACATTAGTGTGAGTGGGTGAGTGAGTAAGTGAGTGGGTGAGTGAGTGAGTGAGTGTGTGTGTGAGTGCCACATTTGGATCTAGCAGTAGTTTACCTTTTTTTTATTTCATAAAGCATAAACTCCATCCAAATGAATCAATATCTCACTATTAACTTGAGGTGGTTTCCTTAAAATGGGTGCTTATATGTTATGCAGTTTGTTGATGTTTTCTCTCAGCCCGATATTAGCAGGGACAGGCATTACATGGACAAGGGAGGTGAGCCCTTTCATTTCAGTGACACTGTGTACAACTCTTCCTCTACCAGTAGAGGCCAGTAGAGGCAGCCCTTTATACCATTGCACTGAGTACATGCTGAACAGCAAAGGCTCTTATTCTCCTTGATTGCCTCGATGGCATATGCCTTGTGGGTGTCGCCAGTGTTGCCCGCTTTACAGCACTTTCAAGCTGGAACTGATTAAGTCCACAACCACCGCCACCACCACCACCACCAGCATCACCGCCACCACCACCACCATCAGCAGCAGAGCCCACTACGCAGCAGTCGTGGGAGATTCTAGGCCTCGTGTCATGTTTTTTGCTCCCAGCAATGTGTTCCCTCTCACGCCATTAGCATATCTTTCCCCGATGTCCGCAGTGTGCCTGCAGGTGTCCTGCATGGCTCCATGAGCAGGACAGCTCACCTTACCGTCTCCTCCATGAACTAAGAAATTCACTGCCAGTCGCGGGGGATCAGAGCGACTGCTGGACAGCAAATAATAGCTCAAATGAGTGATCTAACCTTTGACCTAAAACAGCAGGGCGGGTTTTAGCTCAAGGTCACTAAAGGGCAACTTGAAAGGGGAATGGTCGCCCTCGGCTGTGTTCTTATAAAAGGGAGTGCCGCTTCGTATGAGTGTTGAGTGCGGAATGAACTCTGTGTCCTCCCAAAATAAGCGTTTAACGCCACGGACTATGATTTCTTCTTCACAACGTGTTAAGCTGTACTCTCCCAGATGAGGAGATAAACCAGGCGAGAGGGTCCTCTGCGAAGGTCGCCCTGCTGACCAAGGACCGGTCAGAGCCCATCCTGCTGCAGAACACACGTCTGAGAGCGGCGGGGCGGGTACCTTTGGCGGCCTGCGCCTTCCACCTCTCGCGGTTCTGGTAGACCTCGTCGTTCCACAGGGTCTTGAAGTTCTTGTGGTCGACGGCCAGCAGGGAGCAGTGACCGGAGGAGGTGCTGTCCAGACCGGCGCTCTTCATGCTGCCCCGCTTGGACTCCTCCGAACTCATGCTGGAACAAGGTGGAGAAACGTTGGGGGCGAAAGGTGACAAGGATGTGATTGCTGAGACGGTTCATCGTTTCTGCTCTGTGTTTGAGTCACAAAGTGTCAGTGGTAAGGTATCAGTCATCAGTCAGTATCCCAGCGATAATGTGTCAGATACATGGGTGAGCATTGCATTGCAATGGTCTTAAAGGTAGTAGCATGGTTATATTAATGTTTTATCTTCCATCTCAACATCTAATTCATCTCCTTTATCTGAACTTGAACTTGAGAGCACCGCCAGCACAAACCAGAGCAACCAACCATCCCGACCCTCACAGTGTAATCTAACCCTCAGCTATGCCTGCTTTTCTGGCAACTCTGCTTTCCCAGACAATCCACTGACATGCTACTGCTAGATTGCTGACAGGTAAGTCTACAGTGTACTCTCCGCAGGGAGGGAAGATTGACAGAGAGAGCCAGAGAGATCAAGAGATGAAGTAGGAGAGCAAGTGTAGACAGAGAGAGTGAGAGAGAGAGAGAGAGAGAGAGAGAGAGAGAGAGAGAGAGAGACACACACACACAATAACACGACACTTGATTGAAACCTGCTTTAAATACCGTCCAGGAGCCGCCTCAGTCTGTGTGTTTCGGTGTGTGTCTGTGTGTGCGTGTGTGCTGACACACAGGCATGCTAGTGGGTGTGTGTAAACAGACAAACGAGGACACAATGTAGCGTTTCCAGTCGGCTGCCTCTGTCTGCAGGCCGAGTTTGGTTAATGACTTCCCTTGTAAAGGAGAACAGGTGTGTACAGTGGTTCTTCAAGCGCTGCTTGATCTTATTACATATATATATATACACATATATGTATATATATATATATATATGTATATATAGATATAGATATATATAATGCATGCACTTTCAGAGCTCCTCCACTTTTAATGAATGACTTCTCGTGGGTGGATTGACAACCGTTTATTCAAATACGGGCGCACCTGTACACGGCATGGGGAGAGACAGCGGTAGAGAGGGAAAGGAGAGTCTTGAGGGGGTTTCGATTGAACCAACGCGAGTCACGATGACTGCCATTTGCATTAGGGGAACTGCTCAGTATGCCAAACAAGTTTGCCAGGGAGATCAGCGCGGAAACAGGGTGCAAACTACATTCCTGTGCGCAAGTGTCAATTTCCAGGTGTGCTTGATGAGATTTACAGACACTTGCGTACGCGCCTGAGATGATGAAGGACTCATTAGAGAAGTCGCTGTCAACGTAATTAAATGCCATTTAAAGTTCGACTCCATGCCATTACACCATTTCATTATCTACTTCCCGGTCTGCCTGGAAGCTATGGGCAGTTGTTTTCACGTTTAATCTAACCTTCAGAAGTTGTTTAAAATGCAAATTGCTTTATAGCCAAGGACGCGTTCAGTCGAGAAGCGCCTTTACTTTCTCCAGGTGCACCCAAAACGTTATTTCATTGTTACAGCTGAGCGCCTTTTGCTCAATGGCTCATCATTCATTCTCCCCCATGGATCGCCCAGGGAGGATGAGGAAAGGGGCGGCAGGAAAGTTGAAAAGGAAGGAAGGATAGACGGGCAGACAGACAGACAGACAGACGGACAGCAGGAGCTTTACCTGGATACGTGGGAAGCCTGCGAAGCCAGCGTGGGAAGAAAGGATAGACGGGCGGAAGGGAGGCTAGACGGACGGACAGACAGACAGACAGACAGACAGACAGACAGGCAGACGGAGCTTTACCTGGAGCGTCGGAAGCCAGCGACGCCGGCGTGGGAGGCCTCGTCGATGAGCGGCGTGACGATGCGCTCCGTCATGTCCGTCAGCACGGTGAAGGTGGGCACCACGATGAAGTCGATGAAGCCTGGCGACGCCATTCGGGACGCACACAAAACACGACAGTCAGTTACCTGTTACAGAGGGGCCCTACCTGTGTCTCAGGTGAGCGTCACGGAGGACATGTGATGGGAGTAGAGGCGGAAGAGGCAACGCACCGATCTGGGACTGGGCGACCATGGTGGACTTGCGGTCGCACAGCGGGGAGAACGGCAGTCCGAGATCTGCCTCCTTGTCCCCCTGGGAAACGACAGAGGGGCGTTCCGGTTTGATCATTCAACGGTATGTTATGGACGGGAATGGTTAGGGAGAAATGTTAAAAATATATATATTTTGAGTGTGGTAAGAAATGCGATTTTGTAAATATTGTGGCACAATATTTAGATTTGAATGTATCTGTTGAGGTTCAGGTTCTACAGTTCGGTTGCTGTTTTGTTAAATGAATATGAACAAACAGAACCAAACTGAGTAAAATGCAAATACACTATAGCGCCATCTGTAGGACAGTACCATGCATTTTGTTCCATGAAGATTACATAACCCTCGATAACTAACCCTAAATAACTAATCATTAATAACATTATCAGTCAAGCTGACAATACTAGTATTGTGGAGGCAAAGAATCCAATGATAAAGTCCCCCTTTCCCTACAGTATAGACTTTGCTTTAAATAACCAATACAACAGTATCACCATAAATGCACACAGGTCCATTGAGCATGTGGGCTACCCACGGGTTAGCTGATAGACACACTCATACAGACTCATATCACACATGGCACCATAGAGAGCCATAGAAAGTGCACGCAATCCTCTGCACAGCCAACACCAATCCACAGTGCATGGAATCCACAGTGCATGCGGTCCACTCTCTTGTAGTCATTACATTCTCAGTCGGACACACATTACACCATCCTCCATTGAACCCGTGCCCTGCTGTCAAAGACGGTCACGACCCCGCCCTCCCACCCTGAACACTTTTGCACAGCAACAGCACTACCACCGCCCTCAAAAGTAGCCAAGCGATCGAGCCACCACCCCCACCACCACCCCCACCACCACCACCACCACCAACATCACTTTTACGGAAACACATGGGGGGTGGGGGGGGGAGCTACACGGAACATATAACAAAAACACCTTAAATGGGGCGTGAACAAGTGCAGGCGTTCCTCAAGGTTTCCTGAGGAACCCTTTTCTCATCCACCTCACTCGGCCGTATCTATCAGTGGAGGACTGAAATGTCGAGGGCTGACGTTGGGAGTGATTTACTCTTTCCACCCGGTCCGCACACGCCAGTGCGCCCCGAACAAGGTACCGTTCCCGGGTTTTAATCTCCCGTGGAACACGTTCTGTTCTCATTATCGGGGATGACAAAGGAGACCTGAGTGTCTGCCAGAGAGCATGTTGGGAGAATTATGCTAACGACAAACTGACTATGAATCCCCCCTCCCACTCGCTGCATGTAAATGACGTGCCACGCGATTGTGGTGAAGTGCCGCGCTGAGGCAATAATTCATAATAGTAATCATCATCATCATCACAATTATTGGTAATGTTGGACCCCGGTCCAGAAATCTCTTGGGCTTCCCGAGATCATTTCCGTATTATTCCCACGAGAGAATGAGAATTGCTCCTGGTAGGGATTTGGATCTGAGCAGCTGCTGCTGCCCGCGAAGTACGGACTTTGGAGAACAAAGCTGCTCTGACATCGCTGGACCGGGTCTCAAAAGTCTTAAACCTCTCAGTTCAGTTCTGATTTCCAGTCACCCAGTATACCGGACACGTTGGCATGCTAGCTTGTGAGCATGTGTACCTGTATGAAGAACTCCTCCAGCAGGGAGGCGGTCCAGCGGTGGTGCAGGTCCCAGTTCTTGGCGGGGTGGCTGATGTCCGCCGTGTGCAGCAGGAGGGACAGGGCCTTGGGCTTGTCCACGCTGGAGGACACAGGTCCCAATTAAGACAAGCGGACACAAAAACACTTGTTTTTTCTGTGCAAATGCGTCTGATCAGCCACCACAGTAGTAACTATACCTGTGACATTTCTGTCTCATTCATATTATTATCACTTCCTGTTATGTGCGTCGATCATTCATCTTGATAGCAGTTGGTGCTATGAACCACTGCTTGCACGGCGCGACATGAATATAGGTTGCTTTGGATAACATGACTGTGTGTAGTTGTATCTCATACATGTAGAAGTCGTTTCGCGAAGTCGCGTTCACACAGCTTCGTCAGGGCTGGCTGGCTCACCTTGATCATCGCCAAAGCCAAAACCCTCACAAAGGGAGTTTTAGGGTTAACGAGTAAAGTCAACTGAAACAAAGATAAGCAATGCAAAAGTCAGACTTTCGAATAATATCTATAGTTGAATGGCAAACAAGCACAAATCAGCGTGAATGGGGGGGGTTCACTTTCTTTTGCTTAAAATGAGTTTCATCCAATGTGGCTAGAGGCAGGGATTTGTAAGCGTGCAAAATCACAAACACAAACTCAGCCAGCAGTAGTAAACTGTAGAAATACACTTAATTAAATCCCCTTCCGAAAGCTACAAGCAATTATTTTTCAGTTGCATTATCTCCGCGAAAAAAAACAGGAAACAGCAAGTGACTCCGCCCCTTCTCAGTTCATTGCTTCCGGCCCAGGCTCTGTGCCGTCTCCCTCCAGACGTTCTGCTCCAACAGAGTGGGAGTGCTGGATCTGGGATTAGGTTGACATATGCGTGCGTGCGTGTGTGTGTGTGTGTGAGTGTGTGTCTATGTACATATGTGTGTGTGTGTGTGTGTTTGTCTATGTACATGTGTGCATGCATGCGAACACGCACGCACGCATGTACATAGACACACACACAAACACACACACATTCACACGCACACAGTTGAATCCATATTCACTTGGCTAGGACTCAAAGTGTCCTAGCAGCCCTGGAGGAAGATTGAGTGACTTAAATTACTTCACCTCGGAGTTCATCCACCGGCAGCTTTCTGCTCACTCTGCATTCCTTTAATGGCTGCTCTGCATGTGTGTTTGTGTGTAGATGCTTGCGTGTATGTGTGTTCGTGTCTATCTGTTTGTGACGATGACTGCACGTGTGTGGCCTAAAGCCGCCTGATTACATTCTACTCAGCACTCTTCGTCAGTGAAAAATGATAAGAAAGTGTGAGAGTGATGGCTATGCTTTAATGCTTTCAGCAGCCGTCATCCACACCCACTCCCACAGAAAGCCTATGATGACCTTGCGTAACCTTGTTCAGAATTTCCTATGCAATACATTGACCATATAAAGCTCCATCAAACCCCCCTTTTAAAGCACATTCTAATAAGTTGTTTTGTCTCGTGTGGACCCCAAAGGTGACGAGCTGACTACGGTGTTTCCTACTCATGGGGAATAAACGACTTGCACATGTAAAACGAATCCCCCTCTTCAGAGACTCCACTGCGGACGTTACACCAAAGGTTGACCCGATTTGTCTCTTTTTTTTTACGGCAAAGCTGCTGCCGTTCCACGAGAAAGGTGCATTCATCTACGATTACTCTGCGAGAGTTGATACTTGGATTAATATCCTTCCACTGCCTGCAACAATTCCGTCTCTTACTGCCCGTGTGTAATAATCGGTGTGCGCCTTATGATTGGGTTTTCCAAACGATGCAAAGACTTGATTGGCGGCGTGTGTGTGTGTGTGTGTGTGTGTGTGTGTGCGTGTGTGTGTGTGTGTGTGTGTGTGTGTGTGTGTGTGTGTGTG
>JAOPUA010000161.1:6301397-6313568 GCA_027122455.1 Trisopterus luscus | reverse complement strand
TTCGACCTCAACTGTGTCAGACATTGTAATTGTGTTTGTGTCTTTCAAAATAATCGCTCGTCGTTTTCAAGTTTTGCACCGCTGTGCAGGACGGACTAACGCAGTCTGCAGGTGCACAGGGAGCGCTTGGTTCGCTTTGCAGCGGAGGTAGTGTGTATACTGCATGGGCGGGGCTCGTTTCTTTTTTGTTTCGTTTTTTTGCGGATGCATTATTTTTAAAAAAAATGTGGGTGGGAAGCACGCATGTGAAATATCGCGAGAACACTACGCGTCATCGTGGAAGGCCAATATCGTCATCGCGATAAAAATTCTATATATTGTGCAGCCCTAGTCTCCCATCACACTTCAACCAGATAAACACTGTTTCTAATAAGCATTTGGCTGAGCAAAGGCATATCAGCGGTGGAGGTGGAGACGCAGTGCCTGCATGCATACATGTTTCCCTGGTGCCTCTGTTCCAAAGGCATCTGGCCCTCACATGACGTGCAATCAACGACCCGGGGTCAATGATATGGCCCGGAGAGATTAAGCGAGCTCCTGGGCAATGTGGCGCAGGTCGGTGCTGATAATGGGAAAAACGGCCCACTACCGCTACCTTGACTCAGTTAAGCCCCCTGTACCATGGAGAGCAGCCTGGCAGCTGGGACTCTTGATTTGCGACTGTATGGGGAGAACTCGATGGATGAATGTGTTCTCAAAGTAAAGGGGAAAGCAAGACGTCAAGCCAGTTGCTATTCGCTGCCGTCCCTCCATATCTGAGTGGTTTTGTTATCGATCGCAGCCGACGTGAGCTCTGAATGATGTCCTCAGACGGCAAGAATGTACGGAGAGAATGCTCGGTTATTATTCAACGCATATGTGTGGATAATAACCATTGGCTTTGCGTTCATCCATCCATCTCTTCAGCCAGTCCACCAGCACGCCAGCCGATGCTAGAACACAGGGCTACAATGAGACAAAATGTATCTGTATATTAAGTTGAACACGATTCATGAGATGGTTCATTTGTCAAGCATGCTGGGCTGGTGAGTAAACAGGCTGGGAAAGGTTAAAGGGTCAATGCGTGTAAAATACAGTGCTGACACCCGCTGTGTCCTTGAGAACGACACCGGCTCACCCAGGCCGCATTGCGTGTCAACTAAAGGCTTGGACGTAACACGTTTGTTTTTCAAACCACTTGGGTTTTTTTTGTTGGTTTTTTTGATTCACAACGTCAGAGACACAATGACACAAGACAACCAACGCAGGCTTCTCCTAAGGTTTGTAGAACGGAGCACTTCCCCCGACAGTGTTTGGTAGCTTGGGTGCTTCAGCTGACATTGAACAAAGCATTTCTCCCATGGGAGGCTCAAGTGACAGAGTGTGACAAAAAGTGGCGTAGAGACAGCTTTAAATAAAAGATCACTGATTGGCTGAACGCAGCTTCTTTGTGTGTCGAAACGTTCCACTGCGAAACGCACATCAAAACGGTGTGCCGCTTTCTCTGCTTGGAAATTCAACGAACGATTGTAAAACATGAAGCGCACGTGTGAGACAGATGATAGGCCCGCCACCAAACGAACCTGTCCAGAACTGAACCCGTCATTTTTCAACGTTTAAAAACAAACACGAAAGGTTCACTGTTCCTTCTATCATCTCCAAAACGTTACCAAACTCTTTCAACTGGTGATGTCAGAAGCGGAGCACATCCTGTATCTGTACCTCTTTAAAGCAGCTACAATGAAATGTTCTTGATTATGAATGCTTTGGTCGGGACATCCTCGCTCAAAAGCACTACTTAATGCAGAACGGAGCCGGCTGGGTCTCAGTACGAGTGCGAACACATATGACCCCCTTCTTGTTCCAGCCGCTTGATTCCTCTCCTCCCCTCAGGGTTCAGCGTGTTCCTTGCTCTTGGTTTCGGGCAAACGAATCGACCAAACGGCCGAATCCCGACCTCTGTGACCTCTGGTCCTCCGACGCCGTGCTCCACTGTGGAAGCCCTGCTGCCCAGCAGCACCCGCGTACAGGGGGAGGGAGGGCTGTGTGCAGTGGGTACCTCGGCTGGGCTGTAGACACCGGCTTTGCACCCCTCCGTTTTCAACAGTGCTGTTTGCTAAACAGCATCCCGACCTGAAATCCTCCAAACTCTTCAATCTGGAAAGATGGGGATTGTTTCGAAAATTGAGATGCCAATTCTTCCCAAGGATCAGCTGTTTCTTTCTGAGGAGGGTGGAGAGCGCAGCATCGCTTGCACCGTGGGAGATCATTATTTCCACAAGGTCAATCTTGCTCCTAGGGAACAGTGCTGAGGCACTAACAAGTCTTCAAAACAGCATCAAATCACCAAATATATATACAAGACAACTGCTTGCAAATTGTAATCAATTAGTGAAAGCTCCTGACTAAGCCTATCAGCCAAATTGTAATTAGAATGCTTTGGTGATACCTCAAGGTGTATGCGCACCTTGTTGATTGACTGTCAAGCTGAATATAAATAAACTGACAGCAGAATCAATGACGGTGATCCCACTGGGAAAAGGGCTGCATTGTAGAGATACAGTGGTTTATCGACCAAGAGCAAATT
Organism: Trisopterus luscus; assembly: GCA_027122455.1. Taxonomy (NCBI): domain Eukaryota; kingdom Metazoa; phylum Chordata; class Actinopteri; order Gadiformes; family Gadidae; genus Trisopterus; species Trisopterus luscus. The sequence goes on along the minus strand of JAOPUA010000161.1, from coordinate 6,311,002 downwards.
CATAGTTTCAAAAGCTAGGTGAATTCATCTCCCATATGGGCTTTTATAGGCCTGCTTAACAGTGAGTACATTACCGAGCTCGGCATAAAACAAAACACCATCAATTCTGGAACTCCCAGGGTCGTAATTCCAAAGCCTAGATTTAACAACCACCTCTGAATTATCTGTCATATGGCACACTTTTATAGAGGATTAGAATATGACGCCACACACTTAACGAGGAAAGTGTGACACAGTCAAAGGGCAAAAGAGAGAAGGTTTTGGATTTGAACTAGACTGAACGTGAATGAAAACACCTTCTTATAATTATTTTAGTCTTTCTTGATACTGTGCTAGAATTCAATACGTTTTCAGTATTGACAGAGAGTATGCAAAGAATCCCCTCCAAAAAATCCCTCATACCTCAGAAACATATCAATGTAGTTATTGTTGTTGCAGAGAAAGACACTTCTCAAAACCACATCTGTTGTGCATCCAGCTCTCAGTTTCACATTTCACATACTGTTCCCATTGGAAGTTGCACTGTAAGTTGTTAAATATTATTTAACTTTCCCAACCTTACAGGAAAACAAAGCAACTGACTAACGACTCATGTTCTTAGCCTCTATTGTCGTTGCATGTTGTTCCTTACTAGGCTTGAGAGACGATCCAGATATCAAATTTTGCGTTTGCTATGAATCAATTTGCCCTTGGTTAGGCAGCCATTGATTTCCACATAGGGGCGCGGCCACATGGTGTTCAAAACGCTCCAGCCAATCTGATTGTATAATAAAGCAATGCACCCGCTCTCTTCGCTCTTGCCGAATGCGGTGGGAAGTTGACAAAAACATCCTCTCCTCTGAGAGGACCCTTCTGTACAATGATTGGTTCTTTCATTTTACAATGGGCTCAGGGTCGGACCGATCCGCAGAGAGAAACAGAACTTGAACTTCTGAGGTCAGGATGGTCTCACAAGACTGGGCTACTACGAGCTTTCCCTCAGAGCTGCCTGTTTGTCCACCAAGCAGCAAGATGGCCAGAGAAAGGAGCTGGCATTCTCTGCTGTCGTTCTTGTGAAAGTCAACACTGCTAATTGCCCATGGGCACCGGTGGGCAGCGAGGGGACCAACTGGAGAGAGCCAATGAGCTGCAGTGTAAGCTACATACAGCTAGACTGTGCTGGGCCTCTGCATAATTAATACTCCTTTATTACTGTTAATGATGATGGTGACATTCTCTCTCTAACTCACTCACTCTCTCGCTTATGTTATGACTGTATTAGAACATTGAATGGGGACCTTCCCAGGAGATTTAAAACAACAAGGTCACTAGATTATTGACAGTAACGTCTTGACATTTGTTTCCGTGCCCTACTTCCCAGTCTGTGAAAAATTCATCTACAGAAAAGAATGCATGAAAATCCACTGGTACTTATTCCAAAACATTCCAGGAATGGTTTCCAGAAGAGCTTTATTTTTATGTGCATGTACGGTTCATTGTTGTTGCGGCCCTGCAGATGTGGACTGGGATAAAGACTTGGAAAAACAATCTCTGGTTGGGGACTTAGCCTCCCAGTCCTGCTGGAAGGTTGTCTGTAATCTTCCAGAAACACACAGCCATGGACAGAGCCCTCTTCACCCCCTATCGCAGGAAACCAATCACACAGCAGAGTACAGATCCCAGCCTCTGCCTTCACAATGGTCTGCTTCACTGGGCTACTGCTTAAGCCATGCGTCGTCTGTATTTCGTTTTATGATTTATTTACTAAAAATGCCCAAAGTGCATTCTTATTCAAATGCTTTGTTGGACTATCAAATTAATAACAGCCTATTTATAGAGGTCTTCTGATCATCAGTTTCATAACTATAATTGTTATTTTATTGTTGTTATTTCCTAATTGTAGTTTCGGATCCCAGCGGGATATATTAGTGTTGGCTGGCACTTAGCCAAGCAAACAAACCGGAGAAGGTTCAGGCTCGGGTCACACCTGACCCCCTGCATACGAATGTAATGCAATTCAGCATGCAGCCCATTACTACCACAGGGGAGGCCAGCATGCAGCTCTTTATGAAATGTGCTTAAGTTATAGTCAGCCGAGCCATAAAACCGGAGTGTTGAGACATTAGCATAATAGAGTCGTATAGGTCACGTTTCCCCTGTTGAGCATTTTGTATTGACAGCAACACTCCCCATCGCTATTCTGTGCTTTGGGCCCCTGGGCATCAGCAAATCTTCTATTTGTAGTCTATGCACTTTGAAAAACGCCATGAAGGGAATAGTGTAAATGGGCTCTTTTGCCCTTGAAACATTGAGTACTTTGAGCGTTGAAATGTTGAAAAAGAAATGGTGTCAGTGTGAATGTCAACATGGGAGGAGAAAGGCAGCCAAGGAATAAAACTCTGCCCACATCCACAACAACTTCAAACTCAACTGGACCTTGGAGCAAGATACTGAATACCCGAGAATGGAGCCCTAAATTAGAAAAATAGTGATCCATTCATCCCCTGTGCCTAACGGGGCACGTGAATACATGAGTTGGAAGCAGCGTTCGGAGACGAGTGTGTGTGTCTGAAGATAACTAGGACACTTTCCTCTACACAGACATGAATGACAAGAGCACGCAGGGCAATCTAGCGGCTACGGCGTTTGACTCCCAGTCGACAAAAGGTTCTATACCCTAGAGCAAGAGACGCCCTGCCTGCCACTCAATGAGTGTTGTAAAGCATAGTAAATGTGAGTTACTGTTACTAATAAGTAGTGGACTGCAATGATGAAGCACTTCAATAAACTCAATGTGCTGGACAAGTCGTCCCTCACATCCTCCCGTTTACACACACATTCATCCACCGATGAAGGGGTCAACCATGCGCGGGAAACGGGCAGCTTATCCCAGGCATACAGCCCGCTCTACCTCCTGAGTCACCGCCAGTCCTGCAAACCCCTCTCCTCCTTTCTCTCAGCCAACTGACTCATGCAAAGAACCAGAGAAGATACACTGAAAGGGAAAGGGGGTGGGCAAAATGTGTGGCAGCGTTTGAGTAATGTACTCTTGTTGTTATTCCCCGGGGTTCCTGTTGAATGCGCATAAGCGGCGGCGCACAGCACCGCCCTGGCACGCCTCGCACCCCCACGCAACAGCGTCTCCCTATCCGTTTTCAAACACGCCGGCCCGTTCTGATGGCGGTGGCAGTGGCGGCGCTAGATTCCTTGGGAGGAAATAGTTGTTATTCAGCGGAGTCAACACTCAAGACAGAGTGCCTAACTGTTGAAGTGAAGAAAGATGCTCTGTGCGCACATTTATGAATTATGGAGTAGCCGAGTTGATTTGTAAACTTTATTTGACGTGAATTGCTTTTGAGTATGCTGGCAGACAAGACAATTTGTTTTGTTGAACAAATACAAAATGATCCATCCCCCTAGTACTTTCAATTTACATTTATTTTAATGTCTATTGCTTAATAATGTTAACGATAATGTGCACTAATGAGACACACATGAACGTAAACATTTTATGGCTTTTAAATTCTCCCTAAGCCTATTCATTTATTTATAATGATTAACGTTGATCAATACTGCTTCTTGGACATTCATTTATTTTTAATGGCCTCTAAGACTGGCTGCTTCAAGCACACAGTAAAACACCAGCCATCTCAACACTGGGTATATCAAGGTAACACATATAAAGCATTATTCTATTAGAAATAGAATAATTCTAAATGAAATATACATCAAGCTATAGAGATTCACCGGACACTTTTGTGTCCACATCAACTGGTCACCCTGTGAAACGTGTTTCGGACGTTTCGGACATTTCTCCCATGTGTTGTGCTCTAATCCCTAAACCCATCCTGTTGCATACATAATCCCCCCGGCGGATTAAAAATATGCATCCTACAGACTGAGAGCAGGTCTATAGGATAAAGATAAACAGGGGAACGAGGGGTGGAGAGTTACATAAATAGAGAGAGAGAGAGAGAGAAATAAAGTAGGAGAGAGAGACAGACAAGAGAGTGAGAGAAATAAAGTATGAGAGAGACAGACACAGAGAGCGAAAAATACTATGAGAGAGACAGACAGAGCGAGAACTAGGGGAGGGAGAGTTACATAGAGAGAGAGAGAAATAAAGTATGAGAGAGAGACAGACAGACGGAGAGAGAGAAAAAATCTATGCGAGACAGACGGAAAGAGAGAGAAATAAAGTATGAGAGACAGACAGAGAAAGTTAAATAAAGTATGACAGAGAGGGACAGACAAGAGAAAGAGAGAGAGAGAGAGAGAGAGAGAGAGAGAGAGAGAGAGAGGGAGACAGACAGAGAGAGAGAAATAAGGAATAAGAGAGAGACAGACATACAGACAGACAGAAAATAAAGCATGAGAGAGGCAGACAAGAAGAGATAAATAAAGTATGAGCGAGAGACAGAAATAGTGAGAGAGACAGATAAGACAGAGACAGACAAATAAAGTGTGTGAGAGAGAGACATAGAGAGAAAAATGAGCTACGCGAGCGAGCGCAAGACAGGCTGGATGCTGTTAGCGGAAGGGGAAGGAAGCGTGAGGTAACTTTGATGCCTCACAGCAACCTACGTCTGCCTTTGCAGTGAGGCTGACTGAGGACGGGGAGACTCCTGTCCAGAGTTAGTGTATCCTGTTTAAGGTCAGCTGCTACTCACCCCCCCCCCCCCACACACACACACACACACACACAGACACAGAACCCCACTCCGCCAGCCAGTGCCCTTCAACCAACAGGGCCTTGGGGGGAGGGGGGGGGGTGCGGAGCGGTGTAAAAGTGCATCGGTGGTCCCTTAGGCACCGCTACCGGCAGACCTGAGAGGTCACGACGTGGCCCCATGCTGATCCACGGAGTGCGGTTAGGTGTAACTTGAGTGCTGTTTGGCGGCTGTGTCACGTGTCTCTGCTGCCAGACAATGGAAGGCAATGGAGAAAGGCAAAGATGCTGTATGTTTGTATTTTTAAGACAAGTACTACATTTTAAAAAAGCTTGGATTATGCCTGGTTTCTGTATACTGCCCGGTCTGTGAAACTGCATAAGAATGCATAGAAAATACTCAAAGTTCCAGGACATTCCAGGGATGGATTTACTTTGCCAAAAAAGCACGCTAGAACAAATGGGTTTAACAATTAAGAGCCAGCATTACTTTATATGATATGATATATTGAGCATCACAACTGTATATTTAACTACCTCTGGAGTGGCACAGCCACTCGACAAAGCACTTACTCTCACAGCAGGCTCACAATAGCAGTTTGTTGTTGGTGTCGACATAAAAACTAAACCGGACAAATAAAACGACCAACAACCACCAAAAAAGCAAAAAAACATAACACACACTGCAAATCCCCCAAAAGCATCCAAACGTTACCGTGGCAGCATCACGACCATGGCCCGCCATTAGGTAACCCCCGACACACTTCAGCCTCACAGCGAGACATTGTTTTTTAGGAGGCTTTCCAACACTGATTAGCTAGCCCCATGCTAGCAGCCATCAGCAGGCTTTAACTGTGCCAACCTCCGCGCTAGGATAACGATTTGGATATGGATTTCTTCCAGCCGCTGCACCGCGACACAGGGGCACGGAAAAGCCCCATTTCCAAGCATTTATAGACGTTTACCCCCGCACGGAGGCAATCAAGATGTGGCGGGATGATGGCTCCCGCTGTCGCCAGTACAAAAAAAACAACTGAATTTGACTCCTCGATTTAGCACAGTCAAATAAAAGTCAGACGGAGAGAACGAAAAATATGAAATTGCATGTGAATGTACATACATGTATAAGGAAGGAATCCAGTCAACAAATGGCCCAGTTCAGTTCAGTTGTTTTTTTCGGTTTGCTTGTGTGCCAGCAGTGGTTTATTGGTTGAGAGGCCCTTGTATCTTAGACAATGGCAATAGAGCTCATCAGAGTGGACTCTCACCCCAGCTGCAGGTGAAGGGCAAGAGAGGCTTAATATGAGGAGCCCTAATGTAGTTTACTATGGGGGTAGGTGTTAGGCGAGAAGGTGACTCCCACACGCGCACACACACACACACACACACACACACACACACACACACACGCACATGCACACACACACGCACAGACACACAGAGGGAAGCACGAATACGCAGTAAAAGACAGGAAGGTCTGACAAGCTAACTCGTTTTTCAATAGTAAGATGAAATGAGATTAGGTTTCAGACTGAGACGGAACATAATGGCGTTATACTGTCTTGTGGTCAAAGCTCAGAGCCTATTAGAGGTTATTACGATAATACTCCCCATGTCCCGACAGCCACATCTAGACTGGCCTTTTATTATCTCCAATCACAAGGACGGCAGCTTTAAGTGTGGGCACATGTTGCTCACAAACATGTACAAAAAATCTGTTACTACAGTGTCTATCATACATTACAGCATATACAAGTTGCACTCAACCTGCCATTGCCATGAACCTGTTATGTGCGTTATACTAGGAATTGCTATCAAGATAACTGAGAGAAAGACAGAGAGATGGGATATAAAGGGAGATCGGCATCTGTTTAGATCTTTCTCTCTCTCTCTCTCTCTTGCACACACACACCCACCCCCCCCACACACACACACACCACAGATACTGAAGTGGTGTGATGATCAATGGAATTGTGCAGAGTGGTGCACCATGGCAAGCAAGGTCAACATTGTCCTTCAACCCTTAGATAGAGGACAGGGTGGTCCACTGAACTCAACCACACACGCATGCACGCATGCACGCGCACACACACACACACACACATACACAAAAACAGACACACTATTTTTAATAATTAATAATATTAATAATAGTTTGATTATTCTTTATATTTAAAAAATGATTTAAAAACTTCAAAATGAACGACTACCCTCAGGGAGTTTGTTCTTAATGAATTGGTATCCATCACTGTCTGTCCATAACCAGAAATAGACGCCATCCAGGCGCCCATTCTTTAGAAACCTCCATGTTTGTGGAGCTGAACGGGGAAACAAAGACGAAGGGAAGTGTGATAAACACCACTCCTTCGCCCGGCTTCCGTTTCACGCCACTCTGCCAACTCGGCGATTGGCGAGTTTGACGCGACAATCTTCATGACAGAGGAGGACGTGAGGACATCAGTACCGTCCGCAAAACACTCCAAAACGCTCTCCTATCGCTGATGTCTGGCCGTGGCGGAGAAAACAATTGACAGCTTGATTTCCACCGATTTTTAGTTTGGTCCCCCGCCCCGCCTGCCCACCGGAGTGAGGGCTGTCTGACCCTCTGACGCCTGGACCTCGTCCCAGTTCAGAGTCTGGAACTGGACTGGCTTCAGCGTAGCAGCACCACAGCTTTTGGAAAGCACCGTGTCTGCTAATATATTCCCCATTAAAACCATGGGGATACTTTAGAACCATCGGTGGAATGTCCCTTTAAGAGTGGCCTGGAATGAGTTCCCCTAAAAGCAACCCAAAATGGCAGAGGTGACGGAGCTGTTGTAATTGTAACAACTGAATGGCCAAATGTGCCTGCGTGGAAACGCACGGGGAAAAAAAATCCCATTTGGAATTTGGTTGGTCCTGCGGCGTGGCCACGGCTCACTGCTGGGTCACACGCTATTAATGGCTCAGTTAAGCAGCGTTAATGTGATGCTTGGCGTGGACCTATATGCATGACGCCAAAGGAGCTCTCCCTTTCCCTTCCAAACCCCGCCATCCACTGCATCGCACATGGGTTAAGGTCTGCTTTGTGTTTTTTCTACAGGTTCAGCCAGAGGAGCCTAAATTCCTATCAGCACTTCAGTTTGTGTGTGTTTTTTTTTTCCTTTTCTTATCCTGATTTCTAATCCCACCGTCACTACCTTTGCTAAGATTAGTCCTTGAGACTGCACTGGTGCGCAAGGAGTCGCTCATAGGCGTCGCGATGCAGAGCTTCCTGCACTTGATGCTGGACAACGAGTCGGATTGTATACCACCTCACTGCTAATCCACTGCAGAAAACCATGAAGAGGCAACCTCAATCTGCATTTTACCACTGGGCAGGTACGCTGGCTTTGATCGCAAATTTTGTTTGGCATAACACGGCCAAAGAACATGCACTTTTTATGCACCAAGGAAATGTAAACCTAAATACGCAATGGCCTAGCCATTGGTCCAGGATGGTGTATGGTGCACATCAAAAAGCACAGAGGATTCAAGGGAAGGCTGAATTAGCCTCTGTCTCAAAAGTTGTACATTACAGATATAAAACATACCTCAGGCAGATATAGCGTAAACACAAGCCACTGCTCCTCTACCTATATTTACAATAGAGCAGGTCAGCTTCGGCTTTTAAGACAGCTGTTTAGGCTACGAAACATCAGGATGGAGAATAGTTTTGCGAACTGCGTCACAGTACGAAATTCTGCCCTCTCTGTGTGATCACATCAATTCATTTAGCTGACGTGTACATCCACAAATACACACATTCATTCAGAAAACTCTTGATCACACAAGAGCCCATGTCTTTGACACACAACAAAAGGGCCCGCTCCAAGAGAGGCCTTTGCAAGTGCACACACAAATTCATAGACACACGCACACACAAACGCACACACGCACACACATTTGCGCACAATATAACACACACACACACACACACACACACACACACACACACACACCATTTCAAAACACATCTTACATGACAGATGCACAGACAGGAGCTAAGCCTCACTAAGGAGGTTCATCAATCATGTTTGGATGAAAGACCACTCCACCTTGTAACAAACAGCAGTGGGATTTAATTTGCAAGACGAAATCTCTCACTGTCTGCCGTTGCCATTGCAGCTAGCCATGCGGCGTGATAGCGTTCATGGTGCTTTGCAATCAAGCTTCTTGTCCAACTTGTCCATCTGCACTGCATACACCATTTTTAAGGGTCATGTCTCTGGAAAAGACAAACTTTGCGAGTAAACAAGTAAATTGGATGCTATTTTTTGGGCGCACTTCCTCATTAGTGTATGAAAAAAAAAATTATAAGCCTTGCACTCTTGTGCGCATCCAACTGGCCCTCAGCAAACTATCATTTTTTAATAAAGATTATAATTCTTTGCGCTCCCCTCATGTGGACGGAATGGATTTTGCCTTTTTCCTCTCCTGCCTCGGTAACAGAAAGCCACCTGAAAGATGGGCGGTGGAACCCTGCCACATAGCTTATGATGGCATGGGCCCTGTGCTACGGTAGATACGGAAACACACTTGAAGTCTATCACTCCCAGCGGACCAGAAAGGCAAGGCCGGGCTCTGGATGAAGGAGGACAGATAGTCTGATCCCCCCACTCCCTCTGGAGGGGACGGCCAAGTAACCAAACACAAAGCAACAACGCCACATGCACTTATTTTTCAATGCAAACCAAAGGGAAGGCTCCCTGCACATCGCATGGACCTAATGATCCATGCGAAACCTCACGCCTCACAGCCACACGGGTGTTAGCACACACACACACACACACACACGCGTATTCTGTGTCTCAAACAGCAGCAGCCAGGAGGGAGGTGGCAGGGATGGATAGAGACAAACACCATGGAACTTGGACGAAGCTAGACAGAGAGATTAGAGCGGCCAATTCTCTCCATAAATGGACTGTATTATCTT
>JAOPUA010000161.1:6270900-6282508 GCA_027122455.1 Trisopterus luscus | reverse complement strand
CTCTCTCTCTCTCTCTCTCTCTCTCTCTCTCTCTCTCTCTCTCTCTCTCTCTCTCTCTCTCTCTCTCTCTATAATTGTTCCAAACCATTAAACCAGCAGTCTCTAAATAGTTCAAACACATTACACCACGACTCAATAGGATTGTGTGAAGCTTCGGTTGAAAACAAAAGTCGAAGTTACTTGGATAGAACCCGTTTTGGAACAACGGGAGAGCAGTCTGCATTTGGCTGGTGGTCAGGGCTGCTGTCCCAGCAATAAACCACACACCGCCAACTCCTACCTTCTGTTTACTGTACACTGCCTCTGGTTTATCATCTTGGTGGACAAAGGAGCTGTTAAACTTGTGTAACAAGGTAAAAGAAAGGTGCTTTGTTGTTTTGCAGCCTTGCTGTGTTCTCCTTTTAAACCCCTGCAGTGGATTTTGAATATAAAGAAGCTGGCTGTGTGCTGTCAACTGGAAAATCACTTTCTCCACCCAACTGGTGACACCACACACAGCGCTTCCAACCACACCACGGGAGCAAACTAAAGGCTTTGGGACACGAATGGTTAAATCCACCATCAAAACATTTTTGCAAGAATAATTGACTCAACTTCCTTCTGAGCTCACAGATGATAAGAAAGACTACAAAGTGGCTTCTATGTAAACTGTTACAAAACAACCACCCACTGTTTCGAAGATAGCCACCATTCCACTACTAAGATGGCTGCTATTTGTTGCAGATGGTCACAAGTGTATCGTCAGCTTCTATAGACCTCTCGACTTTGGCTCATGCCGGAATGTGGCATTTGCGATGGTCTCTTCGGTTGCTGAGGTTAATTGGAATGAGGCGTTAAGCGACGTCCAATATTCGAGTGACATCAAATTATGGTAATGGTGTTTTGAAGTCCTTGTTATCAAGGTGGAATCAATCATGTCCATCTCTCTCGGGGTCTTGAGCCAAACATAGCAATTAGAATCTTTGTGTGTGTGTGTGTGTGTGTGTGTGTGTGTGTGTGTGCATGTGTTGGTGCATGCAAGAGTGTGTATGTGTGTCTGCACGCTGGTGAATGTGTGTCCCGTGTGTGCGCACGCATGCAGATGCGTGTGTGGGTGTGTGCAGACACACTCACGTATCTCAGCTATTCATTTAGTAATGTAAAACAACAGACCAGATTCTACTCACAGTCCTCCATCGCAACAGTTGCGTTCAATATTAGTCGTCGTGTCCCCCTGCTCCCACTGTCCCATCGGCTGTGCGTAAAAAGGGAAAGGTCACATCTAACCGTGCCTATCGCCAGCAGAATCTGCATATTGAGTGGCTTGTGGAGGACAACGCAGAACCACGTGGTCCTCAAGGAGAGTGGCTCCCCCTGTATGTCCCCCCGCTCCCCAAGGACACCAAGGTGTGATTCCAACCCCTGAATAACAGGGGAACAAATAACCTTTTATCTCTTGTTTCACTATATCTCTATATTTAGCGGGCAGCCAGGACACTGTATTGACAATTCACCTCACCTTGCCCCCCCCCCCCACACACGCACGCACACACATGAATCCCTGAGTCGGTGACTTTGGAGTAACGGTGTCAGCTAACGTGGTCATGCGGCGTGTGTGTGTTTACTGTCAGCAAAGGAGAGCCTGTGAGGCAGGGTGACCGCAGACCTGATGGCGGTCTTCTCTGTGGCCTCTGGGACATCCGCCGCAGGGAACTCGTCGGCGAGGATCTCCTCGGGGCTGCGGGGGTCGTCCAGGGGGGGCTTGGGCGGCTTGCCTTTGATCCCCATCCCCGCCGTGATGGCGTTCCACAAGGCGCTCTGGGACTTGGAGCCTGAAATGCAGGGAAACATGTCTCTGAGGCGGGTAACGATTGAAACGGCACGCGATAGGTTCAAAGTATGGCCAGTGTTTGCCGGGGGGGCCCAGATGGATGGCTCTTGTTTCCAGCCTGGGATTGCATGGCTCGGCCTGTGAGATGCATGGAAAAAGCAATGCTCGTACTGCCATCTTGTGGTTACATGTACACAGTACAACATGTTTTTTTTTATTTTTTTATGTTGCTACGCTGGTTCGGATCACAAGCAGATTTTTTAAATGTAAAGAATATGGCTGAAGTTTAAAAACACTTACGCGTGAAACTGGCGACTTGTTTACTGGAGCTCTCCCCATCCTCATTTGCTACTGAAGGGAGAAGAAAAAGGCCAGAAAGAGAGAGAGATAACAAAACCAGGTTAAACAGAAACGTATTTCCTTCCAAAACAAACATACTTCATGTAGTTAAAATATGCAAACATTTGAACATTGGGTAGTATGTGTGTGGCGGTACGACAGTGTACCAATGTGTGGCTGTTCGAGGCCCAGCTGAAAGTTCTGGGTTCAATCCTGATGTCCACAGTCTAGTCTCCCTGTAGGTGTCCTTGAGCAAGATGCCGGCCCTACCTGCTACTTCTTGGCATGTATATAAACAAGATGTTTGTGCTCACGTTTATTAATGCCTTTGTAATATATATATATGTCCCCGAATAATTACGTTTTCACCACGGAAATGAACGTGATGACATGACAGACAGCCTTATAGGCTAAACCGGAGCATGGAAAAGACCAGCGCAGTGGAATTGGTTTTGATATAATGACAAGATGATACAGTCAATTTCAAATGAAGGCACGCTTCGATGAAGCTGATTGGCTGAGTACTGTCCAGGCGTGTTCACCAGGGAATGGATTTTTTGTGGATACTTGTGAGTTTCCATGACAACCCAGCCTAGCTTGCGGACAGAGTGCCGGTAATTCAGGGGTGAGAGGTTGTGTGCACGAGGTAATGGGACACTACTACGCAGAGACACAATGCAATGTCACAGTATGTTTTCTGGTTGCTTTGTTATGTGGGGAATTATAGCTGCCAAGGGACCACTGGCTAATTATTGGTGAGTGTTTCTGTGGCAACGACCAAGCCCCTATAATCTCCTTTACAGGTTCTCATCCGGAAAGTTTGAATATGTGCTCCAAACCTGTTACTAGAACTTCAGATAGCAATTTTTTGCATCTATGTGCTACCATTTGCATATTACTGATCTTCAAAATTTGCAGAAATGTGCATGTCATACTAGAGATAGTTACAAACAAGTGTCGAATGATCATAATCAAACTGTCAAAAACAATGTATTTCTTTGTGTTACCTCACACAAAAACAGAGACAAAAACATTTCCCGCCGAACAAAAAATCATGCATACAGCATATATAGTGAGCCAAATACGGCCAGAACCCCGACCATGACATGCCACAGGCTCCAGACTCACACACCGCGTTTCACCGTACAGCTCAAACAGTGATTTCCGGCACTAGCCTAGATGGCTTGCCCTGGAGTTGAGGGGAAAAACAAAGCCAGTGGCACACACAAGTTCATCCACACCGTGTGGTTGTCAAGACAATAGAACAAAGTCCTCAGTGACGTCGGCGGCACACAGCTCCAGCCAGCACTCCGCTTGTTTCCATGGTGTAGTAGCGTTACACACAGAAGACCCACAGAGACCTGAATTGGAGTGAGCTCATGTGGCCGGCCATGCAGAGAGAGGTGGAGAGTGAGGCAGCAAGAGACACAGAGAGAGAGAGAGAGAGATGCTGAGATGTGCATGACAGCACAATGAGTGAAACTGTGCATCTCCGAAAGTCAGCACTAGAGCCTAAACCCCCCTGGTCAAGCCTCACTCCCCTGAAGTCACCCCCCCTCCATCATAACTCATACTCTTTATCTCTTTACCCCCCCCCACCTCCCCTCTCTCTTATCTCTCTCTTCCTCCTCTCTTTCCGTCTTCTCCCCATCTGTAACCAAAACAAACAAACACGCATTGTGTCTTCCGTGACTCGCTCACTCTCCCATGTGCTCGTTCTCTCTCTCGCACACGCTCTCCCGGATCTGTAGTCGCGGTCAGGCACAAACACATCAACACACCCCCCCCACTCTCCCACCCATCTGATCTCCTTGTGCGGCGGCTGGTTGTTCACCCCCCCCCCCGCGGAGTGCGCTCACCGATAGTGATGTTGAAGCCGTCGATGCTGAACGTGGCGCTACGACCCTTCTTGAAGCGCTGCTTTCGAGAGTTGGCTTCCATCGCTTGCGCGGCTTCCATCCTCACTGCCCTTTTGACTCTGCTTGTTGCTGCTCTGTGTGTGTGTGTGTGTGTGTGTGTGTGTGTGTGTGTGTGTGTGTTTCAGTTTCAGTTGTTTTTCTTTTCTTTCTGACGGATTGTGTGTGTGTGTACTGTGTGTGTCTGTGTGCGCGTGTGTGTGTGTGTGTGTGAGAGAGCGCAAGAAGGAGAGAGAAAGGGAGAGAGAGAAAGAGTCGGGGGTAGGGGGACTCTCCCCGTGGAGAGAGAGAGCGGTGTATTCCTCTGACTCCGGCTGAAGTGAATCGCAGGAGGGTAACTGTCAGGAGGCTCGCCCGGTCGTGTGACAGCGCTCAGGGCTTGAGAATTTTCAGCTGTGTTATTCTCATGCCTTCTCCACCCCCTGACGATTGCCTTCCACCCCTCTCCCTTTCGCTAGCACTCTCTCCCATCCTCTCTAGCTCTTACTATTTCTCCCACTCTCTCTCTCTCTCGATCTTCATTCACTCCCCCGTCTCTCTTCGGCTCTCTCTCATTAACTTGCCTCTCTCATTGTCATATGATTTTCCAGGAGGTGTGTGGGTGTGGGTCTGCGGGTGTGTATTGGAGTTTTAACGATGTAACGATATTAGGGAAAACAGTAATTGCTGAAATCAAAAATGTAGCACAAGCCTTGTTTTGTTATAAAACACGATTTGAAGCACTTTTCATAGCAAGGTTTTTGTCACAATTTCTTATACCCGGACTGGGGAAAAAAATGTATCTCGTAGATCATGTTACTTAAACTGACATAGCCCTTTTTGTTGATATTGGTTACAGGATAATAACCAGCCTGCATCTCACCTGGATTCACTCCAGCTTTTTAATTGTTTTTTCTATGTAGATTTGCTAAAAAGAGTAGACTAACACTTTCTTTTATTCACAAATCCCAAAGTTAATTTAGACTCTTCAAGTGTCCATAACCACACACTAAAAGGCAGCTCCCTGCTGATTCCTTCTGCTTTATGTGAGAGCGAGAGCGATTTCCAAAATAGTTATGTCTCTAAACGGAATGACCAAACTATTACAAGGCCAGAAGATTGCAGCCATAGTATTTGCATGAGCGATGTGAAGCAAAGGCCTTCTGGAAAACCTAGACTTCATAACAGCGCTGTCCGCTGTAGCTGGTGGTCCAACTGAAAGACATTTGTCCACTAAAGCTTTGAGTTGTTCCGATACCGATACCAGTAACTGAAATGCTTCAGGTCCTGCCTAAAATGCAGTATCAGGTATCGGCGAGTACGCAAGTTTATGCGCTGATCTGTGATCCATCACGTAATATACTAAACAGACAAAAAACATCACAAACACGTGCAGTGCTATGCCATGTTTGTCAATGGTCAGAGGTGGGAAGTTGGAAGTGGGAAACGTATCGTCTCCGATCTACGTGTGTTCGAGCTACGATGTTGGATCATCTCTACTAAGAATGTAACCATAGGCTTCACCACCACTTTATTTTGTTTGTTAAAAAACTGATGTTTGCAATGTATTATTGACAAGAAGATCAGTTACACAATCGTTGCATAACAACATTTAAACTAACTGTTCATATTTTTCATTGCTAATAATTGTGTGCACGTTATGAAAGTAAACAAGTTATAGAAGCTAAATTTTTTTTAATATGAAAATTGTATAACAGGTTGTTGCCCGGCAAATGCAATAGGAACTTGTAAGTGCTTCCTTAGTAAGATCCCTTCCCCCTGTACTGTTTGAGTGTATATTGTTTGAAACACTGTATTCCTGCCATCTTTGCCAGGGCTCTCGAAAAAGAGATCTTCAAATCTCAATGGAAATCACCTGGTTAAATAAAGGTTTAATAAAAGTAATGCAAAAGTAAAGTTTGTGTGTGCGTGCACTCACAAAAAGTGAGGGAGTGTGTGTCTGTATTGATGTGTCTCCAAGTGAACGTGACTCCTCCCGCTGCCAAGCATTTACACTTAAACAGTCATCCCTGCTGCTGAATGGCACAGCCAAGGTAACCAACCTCACATCATGGCTCTCTCTCTACAAAAATCACACATGTGCATGGATACAAAAATAGATATATCAGAATGTTTACGGCGTACAATGTCATTATGAGTGCATACTAAATGAATTGCCTTTGGCTGTTTCAACATGAGAGGTATGGTTGTGGAAGCATGAGGTAGGATTACACCTTCAGTAAAAACACCACGCTGACACATATGGACCCTCAAAGGGAGAGAGCATGCTAAATTTAAAAGGTCAGCGTAGAAACAGATCCGTTGCCATGGGCTACCGAAAGACTCTCTGTTTGGAGTCCACGCCACCATTCCTTTGTGTTCTTATCAATAACAGGAAAGACTATTACGGTTCAAACCTTTTCTTTTACTCTCATTTGAAGACATGCTTTTTCCTGAACAACATATAGAATTTTTTCTCACTCTAAAAGGTTCAGTTTCTTCCGCAAGGGGGCATGGTTTTTGGGGCTGTTTGTAGAGCGGTATTTTCCAGAGATGAGAATAGTGAGTTTCAGGCTACAAGGCAATTCTGGAAGCTATCTTGTAGAAATGCAAAAATGCATTACATGCATCAATCCCCTAGTAAAAAAAACTACTCCATCAAACATTATCATACACACACACTGGGCAGGTCAACAGGAGATAAAACATATTTGTCTTCTTAGAGCCACCTGACATTTAGTGATGACATATTTCCTGTTTCACGCTCACCTGATTAGTGTGCAGGACCATGGCCAATGATTTCAACAAATACTGTAACATGACAACGTGCCGCAAAACTAATAACCTGACATCTGCTTGTGATTAACATTTTATTGTTTGTTGACAGTGCAATTCATAGATGAGCTTGGAAACTCTGTCGCTCTCTGTCTCTCTCACTCACCCTACTCTCACCCCCACACACACAAACACACTCCCACCATCTCTGAGGTAATTGCTCTTTGTAGCTCTCTCTCTCGTGCCTCTCCCTCTTTCTCCCTCATTTCAAAGCCAGTGGTCTCCCTCTAAATCTCACTCTCCATCCTGCTCTCCCTGTCCCTCTCTTTCTCTCTCTCTCTGCCACAATGCATTTATCGATTATTCAGGAAGTGACTCTTTCCTGATACTGATTCTGATGTGGTCAGAAAAGGGACAACAAATACAATATACAATATACATACAACAATAAATAACTACTGATGGAAAAAATATAGTTTTTTTATAGGGTTGTGGGGGGGTTCTTCTATACAGTTCTCTGCCATATAGGGTTGAGGGGTGGTTCTTGTATACAGTTCTGTCATCACCAGGGCAATTTAGCGTTTGGTTTACGACGTGAGTTTGGTCCTGCACAGTATAGGGCTGTATTTTTTTTTTCAAGATTCAAAGTAAAAGAAAAAAGTACCATTTTGGTCATGGTGAGGGTGGGTATGAATTTTAACAAATTAGCATATTGTGACTTCACGGGTCTACCACCCTTGGCTTCATGGCTGCGCACCATTGCAAATCATTCTGATGCAGGTTATATAGACCACAGTCATCGTTAGACTTGAGGGGAGAAGGGATGGGTAAAGATCTGGGCACAGATCTTCCAGGACTTCATGCCACGTTATAGCGGTGTCGAGATATTTCAATGCATTTTTTAACCGTATTGCTATGGTGCCCAAACCCTTTTAACTGTGAACGGTGACCGCTAACATTTTCTTTACTGCAGCCGCAGCCATCATAACAGACCAGCGGGAACCATTGACAGTGAATGAAATGAAGCAAACGTGTTGTATATTCATAGCGTGACATGCGTAAACCATGCATAAACCAATGGTGTAAACATAATGATAGATGACACCACAGGTTTTTACATAAGAGAAAGAACGTAGCCTACGTATGTAGACAACTTTTATTCACAATACTTAAATATAATTTGTTAGTTTTAGTTGTTTGAAGAGTCAAAGAGTCAAGTATATATTTGGGTAGGTCCTAAATTCACTGGGTCGGTCGGGTTAAGGCAATCAGAAATATGGAAGGATGGCCTTATTGTAACACGACCAACGGCATGGTGTGCATTGGCCAATTACAATTACTAACCCTTGACATATTCTCCAATTATGCAACCCCACTAGATATTTTCCACACTGATTCTTGCAGTCTCCCTTCAGGCCCTTGACTCTGCTTTACCGCTAATTGCAACAGCCCTCAGCCTTCAGTAAATATTGCGATACAATAGTAAGGTGCAAATTTTGTGCAATTTGCTCAGGTTCTACAGATTGTGAATGTCCAGCATGGTTATTCAAAGATATGCGGCTGAACAGAACATCAGTAGTGGATGCACATTGACTACAGGCAAATGCACTAGCACCCTCTGTAGGACGGTATCATTAATTTATCAAAACATCAAGAAAAACTACAGAAATGCTTTTTGAGTCAACCTGACAATACATATATATATATAACAGAGCAAGATAGAGCAACCGTCAAAAAAACACAGGAGGAGCGTAAATCCTACTAAAATTTCCAAACTAATCATTTGGCGAATATGCCGTGATTACTCTCCTACCTCCCGGATACCAGAGATGAGTTTCTGACTTATTCATGGCTTGATAATGGCTCATTTGTCTCAGCTGTTCATTTCAGAGTTTTTTCAGGAGCACCGCTCGGTCTTGTCTCCTTACCTCCAGGTCCATCAATGGGCCTGCTGGCACCTGGTTCTCTCCTCTCCTTGCCCCCTCTTCCCTGAGCCCTCTTGGCACCAGCCTCTTTCCGTACTTGACATTTGGGGCTGCATCCTATTGAGCTCTGCATTTGTTGAACGGTCTCAGAATTTCATGATTTTAATTGAATATAAAAAAACATTTAAAGGGTTGATTTTCTAACAATAATTAACACATATATACAAGCTCCTTTTAGCTTGTGCTAAGACATCTGTGAGTCCGAGCCTATAAGCCTGTTTCATTATTTCTAATTTTTCATATTCGGTATGTAGATGACATAAAAATCTCATTAAATAGGTAATTTAGTGTCGTTTCACAGGTGCAGTAGACCAAAGTACCCCTTTGTTTTATCTATCTGATTGCGTTTAATATAAGATCTCATGGACGACGTGTCACTGCTGATTGTAACAGCACCGCACCTCAGCAAATTACATGTTGACAGCCTGCCTCAATATTGACTCTCGCTATTTTTACATTTTTACAGCGATTCTATGTGCTATATTTCTTCATTGGCCAATAAGCATCTGACTTTTCTTTACACTGTCCCACCGCAACTGCATTTCAATGACTCTAAAACAAAGTAGAATCAAATTGACGTGTAATCATTGGCACTTTCCATCGTTTTTATAGCGTCTATGGTAGTGTGCAAGGAAGAGCAGTTGTCTATCTGCTGGGGTTACAGTTTCTGCACCAGCAGCCGGCCAGCCCTTGGGAGGCTGCTGATAGCCAGCCGAGCAGTGGGCGGTGTTTCATGGGATGGGGGGACATGGGACATGCCCCACAGTGAAGCATACCAGCTGCCTGGAAAATATGCATCTTGTGTGGCCCAAACATCTGCGCATTCCTTTCCAAAGATCCATTACCTTCAAGGGTCATTACAGAGCATCGACGTCACCGTAACTAGGCAACAAGAAGACCTTTGAAGTGCGGCGTGTGAACATTGCACACGTTACGTCACGGACGGCAAGGGGTTAACACGAAACTCGTGCTCATTAAGAGCGTTGCAATGTTTATAATGTTCCCGCTGTGGTCCTCTGTGTTATTTTTGAGCAGCAATTGTCTTCGCCTTCCCGCCGCTGCGTTCTGACACCGACGGCATCAGGTAAAAGTGTTGATGTGACAAATTTTACAATTAAGTTCCTGTTGATCATTCATAAAAGGTTTAGTGAGCATGCTTCCTGAAGACGGATTGACCACGTGCAAACATTTAAACAACATTCTGCAATCAAACCAGCAAACTGAAGAAAGGAAACCTGAAAATGTATCAAAATTATAATATTGTTTGAAAATAGAATTCCCAAATACTTACATATACTGATTGGTGAATGTAATTTGCTTTCAGACACGAACTACGACGGAATTTGAGGGCAACATTTAAATAGTGAAGTATTGTTATGTAACTAAAATATACACACTGCGCTGAAATGTCCTCTGATCATCTGATGCTTTGTCTGCACTCAAACGCATTGTTGGCACAGAAATCCACACCTGTTCCCTACAATTTCCATTGAGAGTAAACTGTCTCTCAACCTTTGATCTGGGCATCAAACGCCTGCACTGTTATTACTTACACACATTTATATACACCAAAGATGGAAGGGCGGGGGGGGGGTGTTTGTGTGTGTTTGTGTGTGTGTGCATACATTTTGGTCCATGTGTGTGCATGTGCGTGCACAGATATAGCCACTCTTGTTTCAGCTATAACACAGTGTAGTGTGTCTGCAAAAATGTGTACGTATTTTTGCATTTTCTTTTTTTTTGGGGGGGGGGTGGATTTAGCAGATCAGTCATCAGACATAAATATGTGGATTTGTATTTCTATGAGAGGATATAAACATAATTGTACTTAGCATTCTATTTGTGTTAGGAATGATTGGATGTCATGCACACTCGGTTATATAGTGGCATGGCTCTGAATCACTTCACAGAAGTCCCCAAACCATAATGATGACATCATGGGTACATTGGTGGCAACAGAGTCAGACCTCTGTGGACGGTATGTCGCATCCCAAAAGAACAGTGTTGGGAAATTATGATTGTGTCATTAAACCCAGAAGCACATCACTATTAAGACAACATCGATGCAATCAAAGACAAAAACAAGCTCATTAAAAGGGCTCCCCTAGACTCCGCCGCAAGGCTGTGGAAGCGTGCGAGCACAAAGTGAACTGTGTGTTTCACTGTTGCCACAGTGACACCGCAGTGTAATTAAGACATACAGGGAGCCAGCCATTTCCCTTGCTAAACGCTCATTAGAGAATCCTTTAAGGCTAATGCTGCATCGCTAGCCCGGGTATGATAAGCTTGACAAAACAAGACACACCAAATGATCAAAGAAGATCTTGACAAATATACCGTGGAAACAGGGTTTGTTTGGCATACAGACCGGGTTTTTGGGTGGAATCCTTGGTAACCGACCTAAGTTTGCACATGAAAAAGACAAATGGGTGGCCTCATCATTGGGTTACCCGCGGGCCAGATGAGCAGAGTGCCTTTGATTGGGCCGGCTTCCCTTTCACACCCCGGTCAGAGTAGCTTCTCCTCAGAGGATCACAGGGAAAATAAACTACAAGCAAATATTTGAACTGAGTCTGAAAAAATTAAGCGATGCTATCCATTTAAAGTTAATTTAAAAAACATATTTTGTGTGTTTGCCTGTATAAATGTATCACGGAAAGGACTCCGGGGAAATCAATCTACCACATTCTATATTAAAGCTATATATGAGAGAGAGAGAGAGCGAGAGAGCGAGAATATATATATATATACATATATATATATATATATATATATATATAGATATATATAATTTGGTGTGATTC
>JAOPUA010000161.1:6205296-6220247 GCA_027122455.1 Trisopterus luscus | reverse complement strand
CTGAAAACGTAGGCAATCAAAAAACAGCCAAAGCTTAATATAAGTCATGGCCGACCGTTTCCAAAGGGTTTTTTTTTTGTATAAACGAACATGAGTTGTTTTTTTTTTACACTAAGAATTACAGTATTTGTTTGTTTTTCCTTAATTTTCGAATGACGATGACCAGTCGTGCCGCTGGTTTTGACGTCTTTGTGAGTCTACACTGAAATGCTGCCTGGTGCTCAGCACAGCTCAATGCCCCTTTGTGACTCGGCTAAGTCAAACACTACCAAGGTTTGGTGCCGTTTCACGCCCCAGCTCCCAACGCTGTGACCGTCACACCAACTCTGTTCTACATCACATCATTACATCAGAGCAGTTATTTTATACAAAGTACTATATTCGGTTTTTAAGAGAGGGTTTCAATTTAAGAGAGGCTTTTTGCCATTGGTCGTAAGTGTGTGTGTGGCATATTTTAATTGTAAATTAGCATTTCTATGTGTTATAGCCAAAAGTTGGCCCGTCTTTTCACTGTGTCGGTGGTGGCTGTGGGTCTAATCAGCATGCCTCATTTCAGAACCCTGCGCTCCCTACTGCTGAATTACTGCCTTTGTGCGATTTAGATTTATGTTGATTGTAGTACTCGTTTATTTCAAGGTTTCGCACGCAGTTATAGAGAATGTAATGATTAACATGAATCATATCCAGCTTCCTTACCCCAAATCAAATTCTCTAGTATGTGCCACTAATGTCTATACAAAGTGAAATACGAATTTCAATCTGCCTCAGTTCTACAGTGTCTAGTGCGTCCTTTACAGCAGAGCGTGTGAGCTCTTATAATGCTGTTTCATCATGGCTCTGCCTGCAGTGGTGTTTTTCATTCTCTACCGTTGATTGGTCTATCTGACTCAGTGTGTCCTTGGTTGATGCTTGAAACACCAGCCGGGCTTCGGAAGAGCCATGGAATCTGCTTACAATGAGGCGATTGCAAGCAGATTCATTCAACTCATTGAACTTCAAAATTCATGCTTTTTTTCTTTCTTTCATTTATTAATATAAATGTTAATTTATATTGAATGAATGTAAATTCATGAATGAATGTATGAATGTAAATTCATGAATCTGAACACTGCAACTTTTAGGGTAAACCTTTTTAATCCCTGCACTGTGAGAAAACATCTACATAAATGTCATTGTATTTCAACACTTTTAACCCCACTCACAAGTCTATGGCTATTCTGAACTATTCTGTGCCGTGGATATTTAGAGACTTAGTCATTATAGCATTTTGAATCGTCTTGCAGTGACTGACTTCGGTGCACTCTCCCTCCCAGAACGTGCTGGAGAAGTCCGGGGAGAAGGAGACCCGCCAGGAGTACGCCCTGGCCATGATCCAGTGCAAGGTCCTCAAGCAGCTGGAGAACCTGGACCAGCAGAAGTATGACGACGAGGACATCTCGGAGGACATCAAGTTCCTCCTGGAGAAGCTGGGGGAGAGCGTGCAGGACCTCAGGTGAGCGTCAGGCTCCTCCGGGGCTCGGACTTTCCAGCACTTTGTTTGCTCAATTTCATAACCAATAGGCTCTTCTTTCAGACTTGGGTTTGATGTCAGATTTGAGAGAAAACCTGTCCCTTGATGCCTTTGTGCTATTTTTAAAATGTATTTTATAATTTTTAAGATATGCTCCCCTTTGTCTTGAGTTGAGTGAACCTGCTCTGTCTTGAAGGAACTGCACTGTTTTAATTAATAGTTTTAAAGGTGCAGTGTGTAGAACATCTAGCAGTGAGGTGGCACATTTCAACCACCTAAACACCCCCCCTCACCCCTCCCTTTCTATTGATGTAGGAAATGCTACGGTTGACTGTACCGCTCCGGATTATGAAATGGTTTACAATTGATGTATTAATTGTTTAGTTCTTTAGTCATAAGTCTTAGCTTACTAGTAAGATAGCGATTATGTGAGTTAAAAGCGGGTCCTCTCTAGAGCCTTTTGTCCGTTCTCACGAATACGATTGTTGAGCCTCTATTCTAAAAACAGCACCTTTTAACAATAGCCTGTGTGATCTATGGGGCTCACGTGCACCGTTCCTTCCTCCCCTCTCTATTCTCTGTTCCACGTTGGTCTTCCTGTCCGTCAGCTCGTTTGACGAGTACAGCTCGGAGCTGAAGTCGGGCCGTCTGGAGTGGAGCCCTGTGCACAAGTCGGAGAAGTTCTGGCGGGAGAACGCCGGACGCCTGAACGAGAAGAACTACGAGCTTCTCAAGTACGATTAATTTGCTTTGCTCGTAAAACAATTGTTTTGTTTCAAATGTCCTTCCGTACCAAACGCTAGACACCTTTTGTTTCAATTTGGCAGAAGTTGTGTCAGAACTTCCAATATGTGTGACATTTGTGTCCAATATCCAACCAAAGCCTAATACTATTTCCCCCGTATGACCGGTGTGTGGTTGAACAGTTGCCTGTTTCAATGAGACATGGCAGGAATATTGCTTTTCAGCCGAACCCTACCTGTAGCGCTATGGCTACCGTGCAGGGACAATGCCCTGGCCTTGCCAGCGGCTACCTGCTCCAGATGAAGCAATTTCATCAGGCAGAGAATTACATTAACACAAGATCTCCGGCTGGAAAACAAATCAGCTTGGTGATGGCGGCCAGCGGGGGGGGGGGGGGGGGGGGGGGGGGGGCAAATTAAAACCCCCCCCCCCCCCCCCCCCCCCCCCCCCCCCCCCCCCCCCCCCCCCCCCCCCCCCGGCACTCTGACAACCGCCCCCCAGGTGATGGAAGAACACTCTGTCTCTGTCTTGTCTTTAGTGTCTGTCTCTCTATCTCTGATTTGTGTCTGGCAGTCTCTGAGCACCTATTGGTCTATATGTATTTATCTTGTACGTGACCAGAGTTTGATGAGGATTGTATTTAGTGTGGCTCTACTGATGGACACCTCTCCATTCTCCCCCTGCCTGCACCTCAGAATCCTGACCCGGCTGCTGGAGGTGTCTGACGACCCCCAGGTCATCGCCGTGGCAGCCCACGACGTTGGTGAATACGTGCGACACTACCCACGTGGGAAACGGTACGGTTTTCTTGTTGCCGCAGCGGTACCCCATTCTCACTCAGATTTGACTCATACAGGAGCTTAGTCACAGCTTCAACCTCAAAAGGCCTCCCACACCCTCACCCTATTGTCAGGCCTTTTTTATAAAATTGTCAAAAGAAAAGTTTGAGGCAAATTTTATTGAAATATATTGCACCCGCTGACGGGCTCAAGACCCGTGGTCCTCACCGAAAGACCGGCGTGAAAACTTTACTCGTCCAATCAATTTCAAATCAATAAGAATATCGCCGGTGTACAACGATTGCCTCACTTGGCTGAGCGGTGGTTTTCACTACGATGATCAGCCCTCATAGATCTCCTTCTCAGAGTCTTCAGAGCGGCCGTTGTAGCGCTCACGTTGCTAAGAGCCATCGTCCTGTTAGTCGAGTCGGTCACCGCCACATACATGTGTGAATCTCTCTCCCAGCGCACACCTGAAAGCTTCCCATTAGTGACCTCTGACCCACTTTACCATACACATAATGCATCACCATGCGTCCACCGTGGCTCAGTCTCTCTCTCTCTCTTCCCCCCCCCCCCTACCGGTGCAGAGTGATCGAGCAGCTGGGAGGGAAGCAGCTGGTGATGAATCACATGCACCATGAGGACCAGCTCGTCCGCTACAACGCCCTGCTGGCCGTGCAAAAGCTCATGGTCCACAACTGGTATGTACTGTAATGTTGTGGTCGCTGGTATGTACTGTGATGTTGTGGTCGCTGGTATGTACTGTGATGTTGTGGTCGCTGGTATGTACTGTGATGTTGTGGTTGCTGGTATGTACTGGTATGTGGTGGGAGATGGTATGTACTGGTATGTGGTGGGAGCTGGTATGAACGGTATTTTGTGGTGGGGATGTGGGGATATTGAGGATAACATTTATGTGGTAGGTATGTGGGGATTCTGCTATGCATGCATGTATATGTGGTGGTAACCTGTGTAACTGGTGTGCTTC
Organism: Trisopterus luscus; assembly: GCA_027122455.1. Classification (NCBI taxonomy): domain Eukaryota; kingdom Metazoa; phylum Chordata; class Actinopteri; order Gadiformes; family Gadidae; genus Trisopterus; species Trisopterus luscus. Next base: position 6,216,223 of record JAOPUA010000161.1, on the reverse strand, counting down.
CATAGAGGTAGTGGTTTGTGGAACCATTGTCAACCAGGAGGGTGGCATAAGTCAGCCTGATAATATAGCCTACCTCTGAATTCAGTTTAGATTGAATTAGACTTTACTTTACTCGACTTGATTTGCCTTTTCTTTCTTGAGTTGGTTTCCTGTCTCCGGGGGACACTTTGTTTAGCTCCGGAAAGCTGCTCTCCACACGGTGCCACTGTCAAGGGAACCCTCTCATTGGGATGCAGGCCGTGGCCTCCTAACTCGAGCCACCTGCAGTCAGGCCTGTTTTCCATTTCTTCCCTTTGTCGGTTCGAGATAACGACTAACCAAAAATGGGGGAAAGTCAGCAGGTACTTTCTGGTAACGTTTTCCAAACAAAAGCCCTGTTCTACAAACAAGAGATCCAGTCCTGTCTCCTGCTCCCCTCAGACTCTGCAGGCTGAGGCACCACGGTGGAGGATGAGCGCGGCGTAATGCGTCGCCGTCCGTTGTACATGCATATACCACCCTCGACCAAACCTGAAGGAATGCAAGAAAAAAAAAGATGGAATATATTATTTCCTATTTATATAGATATTTTCTTACAGTGCAGGGATTAAACGTTTTTTTTGGTTTATTTGTCATATGCACATTAGAACAAAGCGTGTGTGAGTCATAAATGGCCACGGAGTGCTTGAATTGCAGGGCGTCCAACACTGCAGCATGTAACAAATAACGAGTGCAAATTAAATACAGATAAAAGACACTTAAAATTAGGTGCTGGTGTTCAAACTAGGAGCTCCCCTGCCACGCACGGCGCGCATGCATACACATGTGAAGCTACAAGAGCTATTAAGTTTTTATGGATATTGGATATTATTGATTCGTCTAATTAATAAATTCTTTACCATCGATGGATAGGAGGTGCAGGATTGAAGGAATGATTGATTGCATGTCGAATATCGATCTTCTCTAAACGCTCAAATTGAGTCACTCCTTTTTTTTTTCTTTACTTCTAACCTTGTTTTCCCCATTAAGGGGGCTTTGAGCTGAATACTAAAGAACCTTTCAGTTCTTATCAGTTTCCCACTCAGACCGCCGCAGAACACCTTGCTCATCGTGTCACCTTGTGTGGGCTATCGCCAATTCTGAAAGGCTCCTCTGAAACTCCTTCTTAAAAAAGGATGCTGATGCCATGACAACTGTAGACATTGAATGGCTATTTTTCACCATCGTCATCGTCTTTTCAAGCTGCATTTTCTCCAAGGAAAAGGTTTTAATTTTTTAAACTTTTATGCTTAAGTTTTAAGTGCTTCAATGTTGTGGTCGACAATGAACCTGGTGGGCTTCTTGAAGGCCAGTGGGTACATTGGAGAAAAACATTCTGGTTTTGGGTAGAAAAGGAAAATACATAGACCTTATTTCTATGCTTTGATTGTTCTTCAACGTTAATGGTAAATCTTTTGCATTGAAAGCTGTGATCTTGGGTTTGTACTTTTACTTGTGTTGATTGCGATCTCTCTCAACTCTGAACTAGGAAGAAGTGAATAGCTGCTGACTTGGTCGCAGCTCTATGCATTATCCCATCAACGGCATTGTGCTCGACTTAAAATCAATGTGCAGTTGGCTAGCTAGACATTAGAAAAATAACCCAACGCTAAAGAGTGGTTGTCTTTGTCATACCTTGTTGTGTTTCAAGGTTTGTGAGGCTTTTAAATGTATTACCTCTTGTACCTTTTGGTTGTATAGTAATGATTGTATGATTATTACTAATTAGACCATTGAACTGAATCTATCATTGGCCCTGCAGCACATAATACAAAAAACAAGGTCCATGTATTCGATGCTGTCCTATGCTTGTGTGAGGCTTTTGAAAATTGTGGAAAAAATCTGCCTTTATTGACCTTTTATTTTAAGATGGGAGATCTGTAAATGTCATATATTGGACACCTGGCAATGTGACATTTAGGCATGATCCCATTTTATAATATCAAGGCTAAAAATACTATGCATTGCAAATATCATTCAATCTGCTATTTGTACCTCATTTTAAGGCAATTCAATTTCTTTCAAATATTGTATTTCCTAACACTCGTCAAGCCATATATCTGCAAATATATGGACATTTGCAAATATTATTTTTGCAGTTTGTCGAACATGTTACATCTCCCTTGCCGAGGTAAAACCAGCGGTCTCTCTCTCTGTGTTGCATCCCATTACTCATGCATGTCCTTATTGTTGTTTCCTTCACAGGGAGTACTTGGGAAAACAACTGCAGTCCAGCGATCAGCAGCAAGCCCAAGCCGTGGCAGCACGGAGCTGAGTGAACGGTCGCCATGGATATTTGTGCGTAGGGGCGCTGCGGATGACTGTGTGTTTCTGTGTATGTGAAGAGCCCTCGTTGTCGTCGTAATAAGCAACCGTTTATTCATTCCATATTGTGTCGGGAAAGGCAGGGAAAGGGGCGTGCACCACCTCTCTCTCTCTCTCTCTTTCCCCGCCCGACTCGTCTCTCTCTGGGCTCTGGTTTCTGGATGTCAGCCCCCCTCGCGCTGTTGTTGTTGTGCAGTGATTGAAGTAGCTCTCGATGTCTGTGATGATCTTAAAAGGTTAAAGAGTTATTTAAGTCTTGTGTATATTTGTGTTCGTTCATTACAATAAAGAAGCTTCTATGGTACGTCGGTGTGGGTGTTTGTTTGCTGTCCAAGCAGCGGTGTCGCTCTATTTACGACACAAGGTTTGCGTTTTTGACGACTGACACAGCCTAGTGTACGTGTGAAAGTTGCTTTTGCAATCTCTGGATCCTCAAAGATGCAACAGCCTATTTCAATATTGAGTTTTACAAATGTGGTGTGAATATAAAATAACTTAAGAGAACGAGTCTTGTGGGCTGATAATAAGTCAAGTAGTCTTGCCAAGTGAAAATAAAGATAATGAATTTAATATTGTTAATAGCCAAAATGATGTCCTTGGACATGTTATTTATTATGCAGAATATATTTAAATCCACTCACCACTGAAGTGCATCTGATTTAATCTGAAAAAGGAAGTTGTACTTTTTTTTCTGAAAGGAAAAAATACACAATAATTCTAAAAATGTTGCTGAATTAATTGATTTGTTTCCTTGATGATACTGAAGGATACATGCCTTGTAAATTAAGTATCCTCAATGTGATTTTTTTTTTAATAAATATATTTGAAAGGCATTAAGTAATTGTTTTAATAAATCATTAACTTTTTCCTACATGAAAAGCTATGAATAAAGGAGCAACTAAAGTTTGAAAGAAAAAGATTGGATATTAATTAGAGCTCTAGGGATTTGATGCCTTTATGACTTTAAAGCTAGATCCCACCCCCACACCTGCTGTGATGTTATTGATTCCGGTCCGTCTGGGCCCATGCAGACTTGTGGCTGAGCAGCAGCCTTCAGGGTACTTCACATCCAGCTGTCTAAAAGCTTTTAAAACACAAGTTTGTTTTCTTCTTCCAACAAACCTTCTGTTAATCCTCCCTAGAAACTGTTTGACTGCAACTGTCATTCCCCAAAAGTTATTTGTTTTTTAAGTTTTATTCAATAGTTGGGTAATTGTGAGAGGCTTGGAGAGGCGGGACATACACACAGTCAATATTTATGTAAAGCATTACCGCCTTGCTTTACCGCCTGGCATCCCTCACTTTAGTTTGCTCTCTGAGTGCTATTTACAGTAGCCGGCCATCCTCTTGTCCTCATGCACACTTAGAGAGTGAACCCTGGACCCTGACATGCATCATGAGGTTTCCCCCAGCTTCTCCTTTGTAATTACTATCATTATGCATCCTTATGCTACTGACTGTCTATTTACTGTTGGCGCTCAGAAACAATGTAATTCTGACTGGGAGTTTGAACCAGGTTCTACGTGATGAAGGATATATAATCTATATTTGTCCAGACTTGAAGGAGTCTGTGTTATTCTTCTGTCTAATGTGGTCTAATGGGTTGATTGCCATTCACAGGTTTAATCGCCCCTGGTCAAGACCCAGAAGTAAGGGCTCCATATTCTAAAAGGAATATTCATGACTTTCAGAATTGACTGAATCCCTTTCTGCTCTTGTGGCCATGGGCAACGCGCAGTACGTTTCCATAGTGACTATCAAAATAGGGACTAATGATGGAGAGGAGAATCACGCAGCCGTACCTTCAGGACCTACCCCTCTGTTGGTGTACAGTTAGGTGAATCAAACAGGTGTGTGCATATGCATATGCGTTCGCTTCAGAAAACAATCTTCATAATGTGTTTACTGTCGAAACCATCAAAACAGAGCACAAACAAGCCTTATCAAGCGGTAGGATCTACAAAATCCTCCATCATTGGAAGTGGCCACATTTGAAGGAGACGGTGTTATGTGTATCCACAAAAATCTGTTGTTTTAACTGTCATCAGACCCACATTGCTGGATCATGCCTGAGCATTGGTTTGTGTCTGTAACATTATGAATTGCGATGAATTGCAATGAATTGCGGACATAAATGTGTGTGTTTGTGCACATGCATGCATGCGTGCACTGTGCACACAATGATAAACTATAGTGTGGCACCAGGACAATGGCATCATCTCACAGGCTGGGTACGCACTGCGTAGCAGCAGCATTGTTTGCTGCTGCTGAGGCGATCCATCAATAGTCTTTAGCTGCTTGAGTCAATAAAAGAGGTTGGCCCTCCAGATGTGAATGTCAATCTAACTATCCGCACACGCACGCGCACACACGCACGCGCACACACACACGCGCACGCACACACACACTCAAAATCCACTCAACAGCAAAGGTTCTCGCCTCTGGCAAGCATCTCTCAGTCGCTAACCAGTAATTGTAGTCATTTCCAAAAAGTGGGATGTTTACACCCTAATTTTCTACGGAGACTGCACCTCTGCACATAGATGATGTAAACACATGTATAGCAGCAAACCAGGTTCCAAGTATGGAGCATATCACGTTGCTATGGAGACACCTGTGGGCTTGGTTTGAATCCAAATCAATAACATTTTCTTTACATTTCATTCATTTTTTCACACTATCTTCTCGACTTATTTACTGTATTCTTTTTTTTCTCACTTTCCAACCATCTTAGATTGTCAGGTCATGAGATTTCCTCTGCTTTACATTTTACACGTGAAGATAGCAAGGCATATACGAAAGCTAATATTTTAATTCTATTTATTTGGAAATAATCCACATTTATGTTGGATAGTTATTACCCTTTTAAGAAGTTAAAATATAAATTGCATTAGCTGAGGAAAAGTGTTTGTTTATCACGACAGAATTTCTGAAATCAACAGTATCAAGGTATTTTACTTTACCCTCTTCAGATGTCAGAACACAATATCAGCAATCAACTACAAAATTATTAAAGCTGTGTCTAGTATCTTTATGCTTTTGACCCAATCATTTAACATCTGGAAAAAAAATCTGGGCAGTTTAAACATGGATCTGGAATCAAACTTGTTAAGTGTCGGACTTGTGTTTGAACGCATGCTCAAGAGAATTACACCAGCCCCACAACATCTGTCCACCGTGGGTTTCTAAGCAACACGGCATTTAGATTCTGAAAGACAATGCTTACAATCATCCCATTTGTTTTTCAAGTGCTAAGCTAGAAGGTAAAAAATGAAAAAGTAGACGTTCTTGGCGTGGATCTGTGCGATAAACACACATTGTTCCACAATGAAGAAAAGTTAGTGTGGGTCTCGTTACCCATGCTGAATACAGCATCACCCGTGCAATTAGAAGACTTTCTCCCCAAAGACATGTTACACATTCAATGCGCATGTAGCCTGTGATGGGGAATATGAAGAAGTCAAGAATATGAGAGCATGAGGGACGTGTTGGATGGGCCGGACGAGTCCTCTGCAGGGAGACCTGTGGTACTCATTAGTGGTGCTACACTCCAGCAGAATGAGGCCTGGTCTGCTACACACACTGATGTCACTCAAGGTTTCCGGGCGCGCGCGCCCTCAAGGTGCGCAGCAGCGGCGCCAACAGAGACAGGGAGGATTCTTCTCGTTCTCCTGCTTGACGAATATCTTCTGGACGTTTCATGTTAAAACGGGTTTCCAAACGATAAAATACCCTATATTTTAATGAGGACGCGCTATTCTATTTGACTTGTGTTAACTTTTCCCATTTACGACGCAACTGGTTTGAAAAAAAGGCGCAGGTAAGATTTATTTATTTATGATTTAACTGTATTTTCTTGACATATATCTGTGCGCTATTGAGTTTGAAAACATCGCTCATATCAATTAAAATGCTGTAATTTTACACACGTGTAGTTTTTTAGAGCTCGCGCGTGTGCTCCAGACGTGTCCCACCGCAGGAGTCACACCTCGCGCCCCTCCACGAGCACCACCATGGACAGCGACGTCGTGCACATCTTCAAAGAGGACAGGTGTCGCTCGGTGTCCGGCCGCCCCGAGGAGTGCGGTCCCAATTTAACTTGGCAGCCCGACTTCTCGGACGAGATGTTGTTCAACCACACGGCCAACGAGACGTGGGACGCCGAGCCGGACTTCATGTCCCCCATCATCACCATCATAGCCGCGGTGTACTCCATAGTGTTCGTGGTGGGCTTGGTGGGCAACTGCCTGGTGATGTATGTCATCATTAGGTGAGTGGATTTTATTATTACGTCTATTTTTATGTTAATGTTTATGTTGGCCCTATATAGTTACAACCAAAATAAATAAATTAATAAATTAAAAAAAAAAAAAAAAAAAGCAACATGTTTGATATTTTTTATAAAATATTATATACATATATATTCTTAATTATATATGTAAAACATGTATAAATATATATAGGACAATATGTGAGCAAAACTCTGAAACTGACACAAACACAGAAATCCCTTCACAGGGTGCCGCCATCTGTACGTTCTCTCCTCTCATTTGATCGGAGGCGTCACTCACCTCAGCCCGTGTTTGTATGTGTTCATGTGTGCATTTGCATGTGTCCCACTGCACGAGTCATGCATGCATGCACACACACACTCGGGATGTGTGTGACCACCTGTCTTACCCCCCCTGTAAGGATCACATGCATGTATAGGTCGCCTAATTGGCGGCCATTATCTGGACATGTCGTTCCCTTTTCTCAGTAAAGAAAAAAGTCCCCTCCTCCCTCCTCTGACTCTTCACCTTTACTGCCTTCCAGTCTCGTCTCAGTGTGGAAGGGAGATAGATCCACGCAAATCCAGAGTCATGGGGTCGATCGGAAAAGTAAACACCTTTGGGGGAGCCGTGGTACACAGCGTGCATGACTCTACCCTTTTGCACCATGGTCTCTCCCCCCCGCCCCCCCTTGTCTCTCTAAGCGGCAGAAGAAGAGAAAGGGTAACGGTTGGATTGGTGCAAATCCCTATCTCTGACAAAAAGGCCAGCTTGACATTTTCCCAGCTGCTCCGTGTTATTGCTGTGGCCCACGTTGGCCAGGGGTGTCCCTGTACGGGCGCTCCAGATGAACGTGCACTAAACATCTGCATGGGAATATAGGAACATGTGTGTCGGGGAGGGCAAACGTGCATAATGACCAGGCGAAGAATGAGAAAGATATAGCTTGGATCCCTGATCCTTGATTGATCCCCCCCCTCCCCTCGTCTATTTCCTCCCTTTATTTACAGCAGAGCCAGGGCTCCCGGAATGGGGGCAAGTCTGATCTGTCTTTGTATCCATGCTACCTGCCCATTTGATAGGATATAGTAATATAAACCTCTGGAAAGCCTGTATATAGCTATGCTTGTGAACAAACATGTCCTCATAATAAATGGATGGCTTTGCCTTTGACCCATATTTATCTGCTAAGCCAATAACTGGCCCTCTGCAGAAATAGTCCTTCATGGTAGTTTTTCTTTTTCTTATAATCGTGCCTTTGATGGATTATAAATATTTTTGACATTGAGTTTAATGTAATGGAAGCCGTTGTTATCATGTGAAATGGATGAGGATTAATGGAGATTGGGTTTAGACCTGGACTTGACACATTCTCGTCGAAGACAAGAATGTGTTGATGCTAAGGGCCATCGTTTATTAAATTTTTTTTCTTTCATCAAGTCGCTCCATACATATTGTATGTCACATCGTCTTCAATAATACAGAACAAAGGGTTGTTTCAGAACCAGCCCCATGTAATGTAGTGTGTGTGGGAGTGTGTGTGCATGTGCATGTGCTAGTATGTTTGTGTGTGTGTGTGTGTGTGTGTGTGTGTGTGTGTGTGTGTGTGTGTGTGTGTGTGTGTGTGTGTGTGAACACACGCACAAGGGACCGAATATATTTTGGCTGGGATAAAATTTTCTATTTTCATTTCTTAATATGTCAACCGAACAGCCACTGCTTTTAAAAACGTTTTGGGTCTTGGAATCATTTTTGTTAAAAGGTGTTTCCTCTCCACCTGCCAACTGCGATGAGAAAGTCATAGGAAACTACTTTTGGAAATATCAAATTTGTATCTAAATTGACGATAGGTCTAAAATAAAAGCTTTCATTGTTACAATAATCGTCTGATATTATTCGTTGTCGCACAATCTGTATTTTTGTTTCAACATGGCCTTCAAACATGGCACAATTTTTTGTTTAATAATAATCCTGCTGTCAAATAAAAATCGGTCTGCCCTGAACTACTTTACCTGGTCATTTTCTTTTAAATAAATTTTCATTCAAATAAATCTTCTAAGATAATGGCATTGTTAGAGAATTTCCAAAGAGTGGCAACGGAAAGTTGGAGTTGGAATTGTATCCGACCCATTGTAAAACGTGTTAGGTGATCCCAGCATTATCCCATTATGCATGGAATAATTCATGTTGCTTGTTTTTGTTGGTTAGACTTCTGGAGTGATTAACTATATGTGTTTACCTGGATGATTACATCGTGTCCAAAACGCTGCTAAAACCAACTCCCGACTGCAGACTCCTTTCCAGTTCCCCACAGGAAACACATCACCAAAAAAATGCCTTGGGGAGAAATAATTACACACCCGATGACAAAAGACGGCAATTAATACAGCATTGGAAACAGGGTCTGCTCTGCTCTGACTTGGAGCCCGGGCGGCGGCCTAAATTGCAGCGTTGGAACTTCCATTTTCAGAGAACGTTTCGCATACATGACAGATTTGCACTGGGGATCGAGATCACACAGACAACGGCGGCAATTATTACAAATCACACCATTTGTCAGACGAGTCCCTGGGTGAAACTACTGCTGCGCGAGGAGCGGGAACAAACACTTTGCCTCCAGATTGCAGGAAGATGTTGGGAGAGGAACAACAGGCCAGGAGAGCCAAACACGGGCGAACGATGACCAAGGGAAGCTTGAAACAAATTGAAAAACAACAACAACAGACACATCTAAACCGCCGGCTCCGGATAAGCTTCACCGTAACAACTGAGATGGGCCAAGATGACCAACTCCAGATCCCGTACGCTTCAGAGGAGTGAGCGGCTCAGCGCTGGGCAAACACACCGTTCACAGCGGAAAGCCACCGCAATTCCACCACATTGAACAAAGCAGAAAATACGATCTCCTTTTCTTTCTCTTTTTTTTTTTCTGGTGGCGAATATAGAAATAGGGCAATGCAGTGCAGACGTCCTCAGAGACACTTCAATTATGAATAGAAAATGAGAGCTGTGTGAGCGTGGAGACGAGGTTTTTTTCAAGTTAATGTTGACTTCAATGACATTGAGTGGTAGAGGAGTGATTCTGCTGAGAAAGGGTTTGATAACAACTGAGGACAGGAGCACACCTCTGTTTGACACCTCACCGTCCGTTCAGATCCAGTATTTAGGAAAAAATAAGTGGACATAAATGGCAAAGTGAGAAAGTGAAACCTGAAGATCAAAAAGTGTTCCAAGGTTCCCAAGACTACCTGTAGCCAACCTGAACCATATTCTATAGGATTCTGGGTGCAATGAAAGTGCTTTGGTTAAAATAGCACATCATATAGATTTCCAGTGTGAAAATGGCCTTTCTCTTATGTATTAAACATCCAGGCAAACAAATCACACAACAATCCAGTTTCTGAATAATTTGACAAAGAATCTCATCTACTACATACAGCGTACATCTCCTTTCCAACACACAGTGAAGCCAATCCTAATTAGATCATTTTCATTTAGTATTTTAACCAATTTACCAATGACATTTTAATAGGATATTTAAACGTCTGATGTTAATTTGTGCCAAAATTGGAAAACAAGTTTTCGAGTGCGAGGTTCATATGGGAAATTAAAATTTCTCACTGATCATTTGAAGTCCTTAAAATGTATCAACAAGCCATTTAAACATCATTTCATGATTGTAGGTAATTAGTCCTGCGGGGAACGTATCCATTCATTATTATTCCTCCATATGTCACAATAATCTTCTTTCAGCAATGGCCTGAAAATACAAAAGGTTTGATCATTTGATCAAGTGGTCTGATGATGACCTATTTATTGTACCTCAGTGTTTCCTATTAGTCTGGACATTCATTGCTCCTTATTGCTTTGTTTCCATTCACACAAATGTAGTTGTGTAAATTCACACCATAAATACAAGTCAGAGTACTTCCTGCAGCTTTTGCACTGTTCTTTTCTTGTTTGGCACACGATACAAATCCAGAAAAGGAAGAGAGAGAGCGATAGACAGTATGAGAGAGAGAGAGAGAGAGAGAAAGAGTCTGAGAGGGAGAGAGAAAGAAAGAATGAGAGAGAGGAAGGGAGAGAAATAGACACACACAACAAATAGTAAAGTGTGCTCCCGTTCTCATTTGGGCCCAGACATTAAATATTTAAGATAAGGTGTGTTTGTCTGTGTTCGTGTGTCTATGTCTATGCGTGTGTGTGTGTCTGTGTGTGTGTGTGTGTGTGTGTGTGTATGTCCATGTGTGTGTGTGTGTGTGTGTGTGTGTGTGTGTGTGTGTGTGTGTGTGTGTGTGTGTGTGTGTGTGTGT
>JAOPUA010000161.1:6182759-6198480 GCA_027122455.1 Trisopterus luscus | reverse complement strand
GTGTGTGTGTGTGTGTGTGTGTGTGGCTGTGTGTGTGTGTGTGTGTGTGTGTGTGTGTGTGTGTGTGTGTGTGTGTGCGCGTCTCCAGGACCTCCAGGACCAGCTGGAGGATATGATGGAGGATGCTGGCGAAGTGCAGGAGTCACTGAGCCGCAGCTACGGCACGCCGGAGATAGACGAGGACGACCTAGAAGCAGGTAGGCCTCAGTGGCCTCACTACTATACTATGTAATCTAAACCAATACTCATTACAGTCACTGACATTACAGGGAAAGACCTCCAGACAAACTGGTGTGTTTGTACTGAACTCAGAACAAGATTCACTTGTTCAGAGTTCCCCTGGACTCTGCATGGCCTTCCCCCTTGGGAAGGCTGGGCCCGGCATAGAGTCACACAAACAAAACGGGTTTCAAATACACTGTTGTATTGAATTTGATAGCCATCCTGATATCCATGCACAAGTTCTTTAGCTGAAATCTAGGAAGTTTGGTTCGAGACCATTGACTGGCACTCATCAGACACTCTTAAGAAGATGCAGATGTAGAGTAAGGGTTATTGAAATAAGATTGGAGAGTTGTAAAAGAGAGGGCAGAAAAGGGCAGACGAAAGACATATTTCCACAGGACGCCAACAGGTAAGCCTGGCGACATCAGTGGTCGATCCCAGAATCTCCGGGCTGGGAGTGTGAACACCCAGGCCACGATCGGGCTGACCGGGGCCTCTGGGGGTGTTTGTTCTTCTCCCTCCAGAGCTGGACGCCCTGGGAGACGAGCTTCTGCTGGACGACGACAGCACATACCTGGACGAGGCCTCTGCCTCCCCGGCCATCCCCGAGGGAATGCCCAGCGACAGCAAGACCAACAAGGTGAAGCTCCACTGTTGTTGTTGTTGTTGTGTCAATGTCGGACTCTACTCTGCATGTGTAATAGGTTACCCTACCTTTGTGAATACTTTTTGAATATGCCGTATCGAATTTATTTCAGCTAAGGCACAGTGCTATAAACATTTTTCTTTTTTCTTTTTTATTCCACTTTAAGATTTGGGAAATGTTTAGGATAGTCAAGAAAGCAAGTTCACGTTCAAATGTATATATATTTTTAAATATCCATGTTTTCCCATGTTAATATGTGGAATGTATTTAAACATATAGGATTTAGACAAGGAGTATATATACTGTAGGTAACGTATTAAGGTATGATAGAGCCTGAGTTTGGCCTTTTAGGTAAACACACTCACCAACCAATAACTTGATTTTATTTCTACCCTTCTCATTCCAGGATGGTGTTTTGGTTGATGAATTTGGACTTCCACAGATTCCTGCCACATAAGAAGAAGACTGACGAACAAAGCAGTGCACAATTTGACTGAAAACACTTTTTTTATATGTAGAGTAACATTTATACAGGCAGATCAGGTGGAGCTCAGAAAACTAAAGTATTGAACACTAAAGTTGTCTTGTTGGGTCATTACTAATAACATGTTAGCATGTGGCCTTGTAATATATAGACCTGCTTGTTTTTTTTTTCCATATCTTATTTTCCTCATAATGTAGTTGTCTTATTTGCAGTATTATTTTCAATTCAATGTTAACTTATCATTTAATGACTAACTTTTAGTAGTGAAGAAATTCACGCGGGCCAGTCATAACCTTTATTTCCTTTTGTTGAAATTATGGAATTGATTTCCATTGTGTATGTGTGTGGGTTGTATGACACCACTAAAATAAAATATGCATTTTAAGTTCACATCGAATCACTGTTGATTATTTTCACAATATACTTTCTAGCAAAGGCATTCTTCCTCTTCTTTTTCATAGATTTTAGTACTTACATACCTATACTAGCTTATAATAGGTTACATTTTTGGCTTAAGTGGTGTCAAATATTATATTTGTCACCCCTCAAGCATCATTGAGTCTTCATTGATTCTAAAATGGCATTTATCTGCATGTGCTTTGGGTAAAAAGCCAATAATATGATATTTTACTCACCAAATACAACTAATAATTATATCTCACGTAAAAAAAAAGTGGGAAAGTATTTTTATTTGTGGCATGTACTGTTATATAAATGCTGTATATACGATGGATCCAAGGTAATTTGCTGCCCAGGTCAGGAACTAATGTACATGTGTGCATGTGCGGCGCATGGACTGTACATTAAAGCATGTGGCACCGTTTCCTGTGTGTCCAGGAAGTAGTTTTTTCAGCAAGTAAACAAATAATAGCAGGAGTGCGAAATAGAAATGGCAGAACAGACGGTAACAGTGACAGTTGCCTACGGTAATTCATGACTTTGTTCTTCATTATAATAACCAGGTGATTGTCTATCTCGAATGCACACGAACGCTAACTTATTGGCCTGACCTATATTCTACGCCTGCTAGCCACCGCAATGTTGCCTGGGTTGCCTCCACACAACAAGTGATTCAAATCCCAATTACAACGGTGACCGAAGTAGTGAAATGAAAAGGGAAGGGGCTTGAAACGCGCTGGTTTAAATGAGAATAATGTGGCACTGACTGTACTATGAACCATGTTGCGGTCACCCGGCTAGATGTGGCATCGACCGGTGATCGGTTCATTCATTCTCATTGCCTGTATCCTGTACTCATATTATTGTTTGACATTATATTCATGAACATACCTTTCAAGTTTGATTTTACATATAGGGTGTACTATTGTTTACACGTTGTATTGTGCTTGTTGATTCACTATGTCCACGAGGTTTTCAATGTTGTTTCCCAACGGTGACTGTTATATTAGTGTATCCTAAAGCGATATTGTTGAATTAATGTCCAAATAGAAATAAGTGCTTGCACAAATGTTTAGCTACAATTGTGTCAACCTGTGTGGGGACACTTTAGTTCATAAGGCTATCGCATGTGTTTCTTTGTTATTCAACCTAGGCTCTACAAAACATAGCATCACAGTGACCGGACAGGATGGAAGTGAAGCTACGGTTAAAGACTTGTCAGATGCCCTTGCTCAAGCGACTGGAGTTCCTGCCCCTTCACAGAAAATTATCTTCAAAGGTAGACTGTAGCTCATGCATAGCAAGACAAAAACAATGTTAAACTTGCCCGATTTCTCTTTCTAAACATTTACTGCGGTGTTACAGGGAAGTCATTAAAAGACATGGAAGAGAATCTCTCCAGCTTTGGAGTGAAACAAGGCTGCAAGCTTATGATGATTGGGAAGAGGGTAAGGCATGTTTGTCCCTAAAGTATTACTCAATATACACAAAAGAAGTGGGCTTCCATATGTTAACCAACTTTGGTTTCCTAAACAGAATAGTCCAGAGGAGGAAGCAGAACTCAAGAAGCTAAAAGACATAGAGAAATCTGTGGACCAGGCGGCCAAAAAGCTGGAAAAAGTAGACGGAGAACTGACCGGTCTCAAGAACGTAAGCATTAAACACATGTAGTCATTACAAGTCTAACAGTACACACAGTAACTGTACACAAATGTTTTGTGTACAGTCTTCCAACTTTTTCTTTACATTTCACATGGATGTCACCAGACTGGATGTTTGTTTATGTCCACCTAACTGAGAGGGCATGGCATGTTGCTTCTGCAGGGCTTTCTCGCCAAGGATCTGCAAGCAGAGGCGCTAAGCAAACTGGACCACAGAGTCAAGGTCGCTTCAGAGCAGTTTATGAAGATTCTGGAACAGATAGATTCACTGGTACGTTCTGCCACTCCTCATGTTCAAACCATCTCACAGCTTATCCAGGGAATGTGATATCATGTAATTACCTCAATAAATATCCATTATGTTATTTGTTTCCTCAACAGAGCTTACCAGAAAACTTTAATGACTGTCGGATGAAGAAAAAGGGACTTGTGAAAACAGTTCAGGTATTTTTTTTGTATTTTCCCATTTCCCATCCCCATCAATATTTTCATTCGGTAACTAAAGGCTCAGGCAATTACTGCACCCACTGTCAGCAACAAAACAGTAACAGCATCCACCAAATCAAATTACTTTGTGGAGCGTTCTGTTTCCATTGGCTGGATTGTCAGCAAGTTTCCCTAATATCGCCCTCCACGACCTTATGTAGGTTGTTAATAAACAAACTATTATTTCCCCAGTTGCATAGTCATTTGTTATTTTGTACTACTTTGTTATAACCAGGCAACGATGAAGGAGGAATTCACACCAACACTATAACCAAAACAAACATAAATTATTCCCTACAGCCATCGCAATGTTCCTTTTAATAAAACAATGTGTTTCTAACCCCATTACAATCCCCATTGACGTGCCCCATTGAAATAACAAAGGGGCACGTCTGGGGCTTGTATGAATGAGAATAGAGTGATATTGACCGATATATGAACCATGTGGTGATAAACAATCAATTCATTGACCTCTTGATGCATTTTTGCCATTAGTCTGACGTCCAATCATGGCTATTCCCATTGTTGTTATTACCACTTGATTCAATCTCTAGTGCTGTGCACTGCATGAACACATCAGTAAGCGTAACCCTCCTTTTAATTATTTTTTTTAGGATTTCCTGGCCCAGTGTGACAAAGTCGAGGCTGGTATATCAGATCATCTAGCGAAGATCCAGTCCAAAAACATGGCACTGGCAGACTAAGCCTCCCCTCTATCTTGTAGGATCCCCCTGCCCCCCCCACCCCGCTCTGCCAGTGGCCAACAGTCGTGTATACATTGCTCTGTGAGCAAACAGATTTAATAACTGCACTGAAAGCTTCAGTTGTGGAGCTGTTACTTGTGTATTTATTGACAACAGCGATGATCCTGTCTGGTCATTTGCGGGTCTCTCCCAACCTTTAACAACATGGAAGCCAGTTGGTCTCCGGTTTTCATCATGGCTACACGAATGTTCATGTATCATTAAAGGCATTCAAAAGAAAGAAAGAATAAACCTTAAGCTTCTTGTGAAATGTTGATGACAGTGATATATATGTCCACCTGTGTGTCATTACTTTGCCTCACACCTGTTCCCTGCTCTTGTAAAACATATCTTGCAAAGCATTTTTATTTCCCCCCCCCCCCCATTGTACTTAAAATGGGCGTAAATGGATATTTTTGTGGCAGCAAGAAGACTTTTATTTAATCCAATGAACTTTGTGATGAAAAGGTCTGTATAATGATGATTTCATGTTTTACATACATCTTTCTACATAGCGCTTGATTTTACGGTGACTCAAACAAGGTGTATTAAATTTAAATAAAATATGAGTTTGTGTTATCTGGCCCTTTGTCCTTGTGTGTTGTGGCCTAAAGCATACTTCCTGTCACTGCAGGCTGCGTGATTCTCATGACCTCATCTACCCTGGAAGTAGTCCACAAGATCATTAAAGGCTTAGAGGGGAATCGTCACACTCTGCTGTTTTCTAATACAGGAGAGTGATACATGATACACGTGTTGTGAAACAATCATTGTATGCGACTTCAACTCTGTCATTTTTAAGAATCGGCGAATAAAGAATAGAAAACCTGTACCTCCTATGTAAAATAGTCCAACTTTTTCATGATTTATTTTGTGGTAATGGAGTTAAGCAGCTGCAATCTTTTCACAACATGCATATGAAGCTATTCTTATGTTAGAAAAAAGCAGAGCACGATAGGTACACTTTAATGCTTGCTTTGAATACATAAGATGACCCTTTTAAGTTAATATAAATGCATTGTAGATCATTAAAGAATGAAAATACAATTTAATCTAAAGTTGTCCATGTTTTATAAAAAATGCAAAAAATAAATACACAGTCATTTCATTCGCGTTTTATTTCCAGTTTTACCCAGACGATGGGCCAATACCTCCCTCCTAAAGCTATTATCAATATACCAGACCCATAGTGAAGTATCATAGAGGTGCATATTAACTATGATTGTGTGTCTATAGTAGGTCTATTACGGGCATATTAGTGAAACGAACCACAGTGATGCGTGCTGGAAGCTGTTCTCCGTCAAGTGACACGAGGACCAAATAAATACGCTGAAAATTGTGAAATCCAACAGTCTTAGTAGTGCTGGCGGGCGCGGGCGCCCTCAGTCGTCCTTATCCTTTGCCCCGTGCTTCAGGATGCGTGTGAACGCCACATAGTTGAAGTTGCCCTTCTGGTCGATGGGGGCCTCCCTGAACAGCTCGTCCACGTCCTCGTCCGTGAAGCGGTCACCCATGGTGGTGAGCAGCTCCCTCAGGGAGTCCTCGTGGATTATGCCTTGGGGATGTGGGGGGGAATCAGTGAGCTGGGGTACTTTCAGCAGGTTTATGTAGTAAACAACCTACTTTTGATTGTATTTGAGTTAGAATTCGAGAGCTATTACTAATCAGAATCCCAGGTAACCTCAATCTGCACATTTATTCCAACTAGGTTAAATAAGAGTGTCCTTGGTATTTAGTGCGCATGGTCAAAGTAGTTTCCTACTTTCCTGTATTTCCTGCGAAATATGAAATATGTAAATACAGAGAATACTTGCAGAGAAAGACACGACCTCTAATCACGCAGTGCCCTGCGCCTTGGACTACATGATGTGTCAGAATCCAACAACCCCGAACCAAGCGAACTGGGCTCAACAGGACACCACAGACTCTTGGCCTTTCTATCCGTCCGTCTCTCCCCGTGGGCCTACCTGTGGCCTCCTCATCGAAGCAGGCGAAGGCGTTGCGGATGACGTCCTCGGGGTCGGTGCCGTTCAGCTTCTCCCCGAACATGGTGAGGAACATGGTGAAGTTGATGGGGCCGGGCGCCTCGTTCATCATGGTCTCCAGGTAGTCCTCTGTAGGGTTCTTACCTTTGGGGAAATGAAGTGGATCAAGCAGGAGTTATGATTGGTAGTGGATTGGTTGTATGATGTGATGAGAATGTCGTAGGTTTTTACAGTTGTTTAATCATCTCAAACAGGAGTTTAGTGTATCATTTGAAAGAGGTTGCCTATGAACAGAACTAGAACAGTTAACAATTTAGACAACATTAACATTTTAGGAAAATATTATAATAATCCTCTTTCATTATGTATTTATAACATGTAATTGCAGGTGTATTGGAATATTCATTATAGCTGCTGACATTGGAAACATTGTGATGCAATGTTGCGTTATGTAGGCCTTATATGCAATATTACAATAAAAAAGGGTAACAGATTCAGCCTAAATCAGTTATATATAAATCCAATGTTAGGCCCACTACAGTGACAATCAAAATATACCTAATGAGGCCAACATGTCGTGCAAGTCCTCTTTGTCAATGAAACCATCACGATTCTGGTCGATCATGTTAAAGGCCTCTTTGAACTCCTGAATCTGCGACTGGTCGAACATTGCGAACACGTTGGACGTGGCGCGCTGGGGCCGCTTCTTGGTGTTCTTCCCCTTGGCCCTTTTGCTCGACATGGTGGCTGGTAGATGGTTTGCTGTAAACACCATAATTATTTGCATTGGACATAATATTGCTGTGTACAGAATAGGGGGTTATGTAATATGATAACGTATATTATATGATATGCTTTATAGGCTACACATTGCAGAAGAAACCCTGAAATAGCTGCATTCCGCTGATCAAAACCACATGATAATAAACCCTCTATAATAAGGCAGTGCGCTATGTTTTGAGTCCAGACAGAGCAGACATCACCATGTATATTGAGGGTTCACAGTGTAAACCATTAATATACATGATATCAACTTCACGTCATGTAAAGGAATCCATCACTGTTTATACTAGTGTCCTAGCATGCTCCCTTGTTTGCTTTAGCGAGGTATTTATCAGTCAGCAACCTTGCCCTGGTTGGGATAGCGCAGAATAAACCATACGGTCTTATTCTCCCAAAGCAAACCCTTTAAACCATCACAAAATATACAGCATACATCAGCGATACTGCAGCAATGACTCAATAAAATAGCATCTCACCTTATCAGAGAACTGTAGTTATATGAAATGAACCAGTCAGCACTGAACGAGCTGCGCGTAGCGATGCGTGATGTCCAGCAGGTATTTATCACTTCACTTCCTCTGTTTGAAGATACTGACCAATCACAGGTCAGCTCCCCGCCGGAGCGACGCAACCTTGGAATATTCCACTCGGTTCTATTCCTGTTAATTATTTAGTGTGCGTTGGATTGCGAGTGTTCTTTGTTTGTGCGTTCTATGATATTTATTGTTAAACAATATAACACGATTCAAGTTGTGTTGCGATGACATAATAAACACATAAAAACTAAATTCAATGTTGAGGCATGCCGTCGTTATGTCATTGTTGTATTGACGAAAATAAATGATGCCGCTCCTCTATTTGCAACGTACCATACCAGCAACAACAACATATAGTCTTCTCTACTCACTCCATATTATGTGCCCCCACATACAATACATGTTTGAGTCACTTATTGTATATGCATGTTGACAATTTTAGTAGCCTTGGAGAATATTTGTCCCCTTTATTGTAGGCTATTTATTGCAATTACGCTTCAAAAACATTCAACATTTAAACATTTTGCCACGATCGATCGATCTCTCTTTTTAACTTAGGCCTACTAGACTGACCCTATTAGATGTAGAAGAAAAACAGCTACAGAAACACAATGTAAACCAGTATTCTCAAAACAAATTGCATTTATTATTAACTTAGGAATCGTATATATTATAATATATTATATATTATCTATTTATGCATCTGTGCTCACAGAGTGGTATCTTTTGGGGACGGATCATACAAATTGTTGTAGAAGGAAATGTCTGATTCACTTCCATGTTGTGCATCCTGAAAGAAAACAAAAGGTTTCCATGCATTACCGCCCTGAACCCATTAGACAGCATGTGTGAGTCAGAATGTTTGTCACTTTTCATACTCACTTGTTGGTCGCTCATAATATTAAATACTGAGTTCCCAGTGATTTCCACACGGTTGGTGTTCTCAGGAATGCCCCTGAGGCCCCCGCACAAACAGACAAAACAACAACACAAAGGCAGAACACAAACAAGTCATCTTCCATGCGTCCAATAGCACTGTAACTATAAACTCTATAATGACTTAATTGTTCAGAACAATAATCCAGGTATTGTGAGGTGAAACGATGATATAAGTATAACCTAACAGTAGCACCACCATCCTCCTCATCATCAACACGTACCTTGCGGACCACCTTGCATTCCACCACTTATTGAACAGGAACAGGCCGCCGGCGAGGACAACGCCAGATATCAGAGTGAGGCCCACCGCCAGCCCAGTGGACAGTGATGCTGTGGGGACAAGCAAACCTTTTCCCAAACAAAATCCTCCATCCGCGACTGTGGGAGCCATTCACCACCAAGGGGTCATTGAGGATCAGTTTATGTTTTCTCCCACGAGGGAGAGGTGCTGTGCACAACTCAAAGGTGACCTATTACACCACCAGGTGTGAGTGTGATTAGCCGCTACAAGCCGTTTTGAAAATCGGCTTCTTCTGACATCACAAGTGGGCGTGTCCCCCTAGATGTGTGACGGCTAGATGAGCAACGTTGGCTACAGTCCACCGGGTAGGTTGGTAGACTGATCTATCCAGCACACATCTAGGTGGACACGCCCAATAGAGATGTCAGAAGAGGCACATTTTCAAAACAGCTTGTAACGGCTCATCACACTCACACCTGGTGGTACAATATGACTTTTAATTCCTGACGTTCAGAAGGGGGTCACGGGTGTGTTGAGAGGGGGAAGAGCACACTCATCATGGATTTAGTATTGCTGCACGCTGAGGAGATGTGAACGTTCATGTTGTAACTCGTGTGTCATGTTAAATGTCATGTTGTGTGTTTTGAGGCCAGGGCAATCAGTGTGTGTACCGTCAGTGGCCGGTGGAGCTGTAGGGGGCGCCTGGGGGCATGGCCCGGACCGGATGTTAATGTCATCCAGTGCCACGGCGCCACCACTGCTCATTCCTCCCTGATGCACAAACACAAACTGCACACAGACACAACCCTGTCACACCCAGCACACTAATATGTAATATATAACATCACTTTACTTCAATTGTATAGTGAAATGGATGTACATTGCTGGCATGTTATATTTTTGAACAACGTCTAATACACAACATAATTTAATTGAAAGCCACCCTGAATATTTTATCGTTATTTCCATGTTGTTGGCATCTCTGCATTCTAAAATGATCCATTAACTTATAGTAGTAGTAGTAGTAATTATAGTAATATTAATGGTAGTAATAGTAAAACAAGTACATTTCTCAAAATGAGGAGTTATGTGTGTGCCTGATGGTCTTGATTTGTTACCCAGAATGCATTGCTGTGTAGCACAGGCACGCTGGCCTCCAGCCACGCGTGTCCTTGGTTTCCCTCCTTATTCCAAAGTAGAACACCTTCTCCTGCGCCGCTGCTGTGCATCTCCCTGACAACAACGGCATGTTTAAACGTTTAAATGTTTAAAGTTTTCAAACAAGATATACAGACGTCTATTAAGAAAAATGCAATTCTTTCTTGCACTTTTTTAATAGTAAATAGTGAATGATTTAATCCATTACTTACCTGTCATGTATATACACCTGCAGAGTTCCAACGTTACCACCATACATATGGTACCAAAAGTTGAGACAGTGCCCTCCAGTGGCGGCTTCTAGTAAATCCCCTCTCAGAGACGACGCCGTTCCCCAACCACCAGCATAGGTGTCAATATGCACATAGTAACCTATCACAAACAGGACAGTGTTGGTATATGAAACCATGAACAAAATACAAAGTAGGGATTTAATAAAACAGAAAAAAAAATTACAAAAAATTTCTTGAGCTTCTTTGATTACCCTGGTCTGAGTTGGTGGTGTGGTCGATATTTGGTCCGCTGTTGGGGTGTGGAGAGGCCCCCCGGCCCCTGAGCCAGCCCCCCTGGTCCGCTCCTCCGCCCAGGTTGCTCCAGTCACACAGGCTGCTCTCAAAGTCACAGTGGCCCGGCGGGGGGCAGGGGCGGTGGGTGACCTGCACGTCGTCGAAGGCCATGTCCCCGCTCTGGGTGGGGCCCTGCTTCACGCCCTCCACCACGATCTGAAACCAGAGGGCTGATCTGTTCACACGGGACCACTGTGGACGTGTAGCACAATCTAGTATAAAAGTCAATCATATTTAGTTATTCATTTATCATTTTTTTATAGTCCTTTTAATCCAATTTATTTAGTTTATTTTTATTCTCTTAGTATCAAAGCATTTACTCTCAGGGCAAATATTTCTTATTCAAAGTGTCTGTCAATATGAGATTACACCACAACACATGGGATTAATATCACTATTCATTTCAATATCGCTGAGGGTTCCTGAACATCTGTTTGGGTCCAGCCTTGGGCCCGGATCTCAAGGGTGATCGAACACTGGACGCATCGCCACGTTGGGACACCCGTCCTGGGTGCCAGCCTCGCCACCCACCCTGCCCCCGCCCCGTAGCATCTCCAACATGTACCTCAAACCCTCCCAAAACAAAAACAACCTCCCTATTCCTCGTCCCAACGCGGCCGGGTATGGACGGACTGACCCGGTACGGGCCGGGGCGGTCCCCCATAGAGGCCTGGGCGAACCTCCACATGGGGCTGTGGTCCCCGGTGCGGGACAGCAGCAGGGTGTCCTGGCCCGACAGGCTCTGGTGGTACACGTTTAGAGTCCCCACGCCTGGCCCGTGCATGTGGTACCACAGCTGCACGCACCTCCCCTTCCCTGCGTCACAGACACACACACAGACACACACACAGACACACACACACACACACGCACACACACACACACACACACACAGAGTGATATTGAATGCACTTTTTCTGACTTTTGTAATAAATCCCCATCCACTACTCTAAGTGGACACAAGTCATTTTTGTACTTTGACTTTAGCTGTAGTTTAGGTTCATTGCCACAAGGGGGAGCTGTTAGGGCACAATTGTATTGATGACATTCAGAGGGGGTTGCAGGTGTGTTGATTGGGGAAGAGATCAGTCAACGGTGATTTATTATTTATGGTGTCCACATTAGCTTATATATTATACATCATCAGTAAAAGGGGAGAACAATAGCAAGCGCATGTTGTGTTGACTGCTGATCACCATCAAAGAGGTCATGGAAAACTTCTACTTCCATTGGCTTCCAAGTTTGAAACCAAATAAATAATACAGTGAGCAGACAATGGACGACACGAATCAGTGAAATGATCACAGAAATGGTGACTGGCACCACGCAGGTGACTCAGGATTATACTGACATTATACCAAAGGGATTATACAGCATACTCAATATTTTCATAGGCCACTGAGCAATTGTTTGAACCACGTTGGTTTCACCCCAAGGTTGTTTTCTAGAAGTCCTGTTCCCGCTGAATGGTCCATAATTGGTCATGCTAGCATTTCACTCGAGACCTCATCCTAACGAGAAGGCTCTACTCGTCACAGTCAACCAACGCCGTGTCCCTGCCCTTGGCGACACAAGGTTATAACAGCACTGACACTATAACAGCCAGCAGATGGGTGTACACACAGCATGCACCGAGCTCATGCTCGACCCGTTCCTCACTCCATACATCTATCCCAGCATGCACCTCTCCACACACTGAACTACGACCCTTTCCACCTCACCTGAAGTGAACAAGGGGGAGGCCATCTTGGTTTTGTGTCCAGACTGGTCGGACGCGGAGGAGGGCAGGAGGAAGTAATGTCCGCTGGCCGTGTGGGTGCTGTGGTCGGTGAGAGGGCCCGTGTTGGGGTTGGGGGTGGGTCCCGACCACCGGAACCAGCCAGCGCCATGCCTCCAATTACAGCTCCCCGCCTCAAAG
Organism: Trisopterus luscus; assembly: GCA_027122455.1. NCBI lineage: Eukaryota > Metazoa > Chordata > Actinopteri > Gadiformes > Gadidae > Trisopterus > Trisopterus luscus. The sequence goes on along the minus strand of JAOPUA010000161.1, from coordinate 6,185,710 downwards.
TCACACACATCTAGGGGGGGGGGTGGGGGGGAAACCACCGATGTTAGCAGGTGAGCGGCGTGCTGCCAGTAAATCAAACTGAACAAACATGATCATAAGCGGGCTGGAAGTGGTCGTAAAGAGAGAAAAGCCGTAAGTATGGTTGTGGGAGGGCCCAAGGGCTTAAGGGCCAAACTGCAAATGGTTTTAGCAATCCAACACTGCTCATCTACTGTATTCCCAATGCTGTAAATATTTTTCCCGTACAATCTGCAACCTTTATTTCATATTTTTCTTGTCCTGCCATGTATTCAGAATCAGACAATGACGAGGATATTGTCAAAGTGTGTGAATAAAAGAAAGACATTGTTGTACATCGTGGGTCAAATGTTTCGGCCTTTCTGGAACACAGACATCTCTGCGTTTCTATCTTTACTCATTCTCCACTCCTCCCAGGAACACTTTGCACCCGCCCTGAGCAAAAAGCAAAAAAGCCTGAATCAAGGGGCACCAGCACAAGCACGTGCACGTGCACACATCGTTCATCAGGGCACCTGAGGCGGGGCACGGGCCGCCGGCCAGCGTGACGTCGTCGAGGGCGATGTCGCCCGTCTCCCCTCCCACCCGGGCCTCCAGGACCGCCCGGTGGACCCGCAGCCGGTCGGTCACGTGAACCCGCGCCGCCTGCCACACAGGACCCCGGCTCCCGGAGCGCTGCCAGGCCTGCAGGAAGGAGAGCGCAGCGCTGAGTCACGTAATCGCAATGAGGATGTGAGCACTCCCTCCAATATCGGCCGATGTGTCGCAAACGCACAAATGTCACAACTGTGTGAAAGGTACGATCGAGAAAGGTTCAAAAGCATCTGAAACGTTTTCCGTGTGTTTCTCAACCCCCCGGCCGCCCCGAGTTTGACTCTGTTTTTTTTTTGCTGCATAGAAAAACAGCAGGAAGTGAGTACAATTTTCTTTTCAGCTTGGGCACTGTCACAAGATATCCAAGCAAAAGCCTAAAGCAAACGCTGAAAGCCAGTTAACGCCCATCTGGTCCGTACTGTAGTGTGAGCACCATGGGGGGGGGGTGGCTAGGAAATGTTGACAACTTGATATCGTTGGTACCGTTGTTTCCTCCGAGGGGCTGTCCGTCAGGACCATGCGGAGAGAGCCCACCGTGGCTCCATACATATGGTACCAAAATGTGAGGCAGTACCCGTCTTCACCAGCAGGGGCCAGCAGCTGAGACTTCAGCCGGGCCACGTTCCCCTTTTGACTCGGCGGGGAACTCTCTATATACAAGTACTTCCCTGTGGCAAAATCAAACAGTTGTAAAAAGCCTTAGTAAGCACCTTTTTTTTTTTACATGTTGCCTAATATTTGAGCGCAGGCGACGATATTAAGCGCATGGATTCTGTGTGTGGTTCAACATGCCGTATCACGCAGAGTGAACCCTGTGTTAAGTATAGAGGGCTATCCCAGGTGAGGCTGACCGGTGCCGTCGGTGTGGTCTCCGGAGGGCCCCGTGTTGGGAGTATCTGTAGGGCCAGAGGTCCTCAGCCAGTCCAGCTCTCCCTCAGACCCCTGGGCCCAGCCACAAAGACCCTCCTCAAAGGAGCAGCCGTAGGCGGGCAGAGCTGATCAAGGATGACACAGAAAACACACATCATTCTCCACCCGACAAACCATCCAACCTTCTCTCTCTCTCTCTTTCTCGTAGGAGATGGACCAATCACAACGGAGCACACGAGTCTTGGCTATGACACATTGTTTACCTGGGGGCTGGAAGGATGCCTGGCAGTTCACGAAGGATATGTCGTCCAGAGCTACAATTTTATTTCCCTTGCTGCTGAACCATAGCTGGAAAAGATCAACAATCACATTCATTACTTCAACATGAGCTCTGACTAAGTCTTAATATGTCAGTATGGTTTCAATCTGTCCCAATCAGTAGTGTTATTTATGTCTTTATACTAGGCGGATTCAGTATCTATAATACACCCTGTTACTGTACAGACACACACCTGACATGTCCGTTCAACAAACAGTGAATCCAAGCAGCGCAAGTGAACACATTTCTAGAAATTTTGAGCAAAAATACAGGATACACACACACACACATACAGACATTCACACAGAAATACATATACACACACCAACACACAGACACACAATCACACGTACACACTCCGACACACACACACAGACACACACACATACACGTATACACACACAGATACAGACACACAGACACACAGACACACATACACATGTACACAGACCAAAACGCACGCACGCACACACTGACACACACACACACACACACACACACAATGACACAGACACACACACACACAAACACATACACAGATGCACACACAGACGCCAACACACCAAGACACAGACAGACAACCACAGACACCCGACAGACAGACACCTTATATGGGTGGAGGTGTTGGCCTAGAGGCAGGGACTCGGAGGCCCAGCGGGAGACACTGTTGTGACTGCGTGACCACAGCGTTGCTTCACCGGCCCCGGCTTGCTGCATAAGCACTGCCAGTGACCCAGCGCTCTCCCCGCTCATGTGGAACTGAAACCTGGGTGGGAGGGGAAGTGAGGCTCACACATGGGCGGGTGAGGGGGGGGGGGGGAGGATCAGCGAAACAAGCGGGAAGGAAGGAAGGAGGGTTGAGAGAACATTAGAATTGGGAAGGGGAGGTTTGAGGTTGGTCGAAAGAGGGGGAAGGATGGGCGGAGGGATTGTGCAATTTTACACGCTCCGAAATTTTGAGGACGTTGAATGAACGCGCGTTTATGTCGGGAAAGAAAAAAAAAAAAAGCTTTTGTGCAACTCAGACACTTGTGATAGGGTGAGCGACGGCCGCACTGCCAAAGCCTCCGGCGCATGAATGAGTTGACGTGTGCACGGAGAACAAACAACCGCTTTTTTTGTGCACACCAGACACTTTCAGGGGTGGGGG
>JAOPUA010000161.1:6137021-6150286 GCA_027122455.1 Trisopterus luscus | reverse complement strand
ACGGGTGAGCCTTTCAGATCGTGTAGCCTGGATAGCCACATCATTCATGCACATCAACGGGAAAACACTGATTGAAATTTTTTTTTCCCCACTGCTGCCAGGGTGGACAATGCTTTCCTGGTCAGCATGCTAGGGATGAGATCGGAGAAATACTTTTGGCTCGGTCTCTCGAACCAGAGAAATATCGATGATTTTGTGTGGACCAACACAAACACTGTGAAGTTCACTCACTGGAATGCTAACATGCCAGGTGTGAGGCTATTATTACATATGAAAGAGAAAGAAATACTCATCCATATTGTTTATTAATTTACATTTTCTGGTGCTAGAAACATGAATAACCAAAGTTTTCCCTCCCCCCCCCTCCCCCCCTCAAACCCAAGGACACCTGCAAGGTTGCGTTGCCATGACAACGGGTGTGTACGCCGGCCTCTGGGAGGTCCTGCCCTGCACCAACAAGGAGAAGTATGTGTGCAAGCACCTGGCCCAGGGAGCCGTGCTGACGGCAGCCCCGCCCACCCTCCCCACCCCCAAGTGTGTGGACGGCTGGAAACCGGTGGGAACCCGGCACATGTGTGCTAAGGTACGACTTTACGTTCACGTGACCTCACGCGCGTTCGTCTGCTCCGGCGGTGGCGGCGATCTGACCCTGAACCTGCCTCAAGTCGGCTGTGGGTACGATCTCAGATTGGCAAAGACAGAAAGAGCAGAAGAGAGCAAGATTATAAGACCAAACAACCGCCCACCAAAAAAAATATGCCCACTCCTTCCCTGCTCCCACAGCCCTACGTTTCTCCGACATCGAGGAGTGTTTCATTCACACACATGCGATTTAACTCCCTTGACCAATCAGGGAAGAGATGCAATGGTATATAAGCAGAGCATCCATCTTCATCCACCTATATTATATGTTGAACTTACAGCTCTTAATCTTACCTGTCGCACCTTGAAGACATACCACTAGCATTTAACTCATTTAACAAATACTATAGCTTATCTAACAATAGGATCCCTTTTGAGAAAAAAAATAATATGGGTTGGGTGGTGATGGTCTCTTCTCTGTGTGGCAGTTCTTCACAGGACCCCGCTCGGGGGAGAAAACCTGGTTTGAGGCCAAGGACTACTGCAGGGCCATCGGAGGAGATCTGCTGAGCATCCACAATCAGCAAGAAATGAAAACTGGAAGGTACAAGTATAGTACCTATAAGGGGCAATGAAGACCTCAGGCAGACAAATACCCCCCTCCCAGATCTCCATGAAACCCCTTGGAGTCATGTTGTTATTGGTATCTCTTGTTATTTTCCATATCATGCATACAACAAACACTTAGGTGGTTACTCCGTTATTGTTCCATACGTAATCATGGAAAGACGTCAAAAGGAAAAGTTCCTGAGTGTTGTTGCTATATACTGTATGTATCATGTACATATGTCATGTTTTGTCGATGTTTGGATATGAAAATAAAAACAATACTCTTCTATCAGCCATGGTAAAGCTTGGATCGGCCTGAGTGAGCCAACGCCGGGGAGTGGCTACGAGTGGTCTGACGGCACACCGGTGAGCATATTCACTTTTACACAATCATTTAAATCATGATGCTATCAGCTAGAACAGGGGTTTTCAAACTGTGGGGCGTGCCTCCCCTAGGGGGCGCCAGAGGTATTCAGGAAAGCTGTGATGTTTAAAGAAAAAAGCCGCCTGTGCACAAAGACGCTAACTCATTGCTCCTACTAAAGTGAAGGAGGGTAAACAGGGCCGTTTACATGTGTACTATGATTGAAATATCTTTAAAAACGCAGATGTTTACAATTGAAAGAAAAATGTTTAAAATATGTAAAAGAGCAAAACAATCTTTAAATAAACACAGAGGTGTTAGAAATGTTTCAAAAAAGATGTTTAAAATGTGTAAAATAATTAAAAGATCATGCTGTTGTTGATGTTCTTTTATTTCTTAGCTGAATTTCTTACACTGGATGAGTGAGGAGCCCAACAACCAGAACAGCGCAGAGTCCTGCGTGGAGTTCCGCATGTATTACTGGGACGAGGAGGGCTCCTGGAACGACGTGCACTGTGAATCCTACAACGACTGGATGTGTCAAATCCGCGCCGGTACACTCTTTTGTTCTTGATTGGCATTTTCGTTTTGCAGTCAACACTCTGAATTTGTGACTTGATCACAAGATGAAGAGGCCGTTTTTAGTACTGGTGGAACCCCCGATTGTTAAGAAAGTTTGGGAGTTTTGACTTTTTGACTGAAATTCTAATATCCACGTTCCCTTTGTTGAGCTGATATTGTTTCTGAATATTCTCTATCTTAACCAACAGGTGTAACTCCAAACCCCCCTCCAAATGATACCACGACAGGTAAAAGGATATTGTATGACATGACATGTAGGCCTATATATAGATCCGTAAACAACCCAAGTTATTGATGAACTATTGCTTAGCCATCAAATACAATAGCAAATATTCATGCATAAATTCACCCAATAGATCCACTCCACAGAGGCATCGTCATAAGACTTACAAAGGTGTCACTCATAGCAATAATTATGGATCTTCCCCTTTATATACCACGGAACGTCAAATTGACCAAGTGAATATATCACACATTGACCATGTCCCCTGGTACGTCACCATAGATAGATACATAGCACTGACCAATGTATCATATGTCAACGTCGTTGCCACGTTTGAGAGGCATGAGAGGCAACGACAAACAAAATACAATGTATACAACCCAACCGAGATCTACGTCTTTTTTATGTCCAATATAAATTATGACATTATTCAATCTGAATATAAAAACAACTCTTTCAAATTGTTTGACGAATGTAAACATTATAGTTATTTTCATCCAGAAATACCCCAACTTCACCCTTTACTTTGATTTTGTTTACTGGCCTCTACAAAATGGCAGCAAAGTCGACATATCACAGTAACGGGTCCAAGCATTCACTGGGCGTCTAGGTATATATATATATATATTTATATACATCTAAGCATAAAGGTAGCAGACCTCCTGATTAGTGTGATGAGCGACTGCTGTGATTGCCCGACGACGACGCCCCCTTGGAAAAGGCTCTATTGGAAGTCTAACTGCCGAATAAAAGCGACCCCTTAAATAATGACGTGCATTTCTTGACGTTTGACAGGGTACGTCAAACACGCGGACGGCTGGCTGGAGTGGGGTACGAGCCAGTATTACATTAACGACAGGACCGTAGCCATGGAGGACGCCCGGAGCTTTTGTCAACAGCGGCACGGCGATTTAGTGGTCATCAACAGCGAGGCCGAAAACATCTTTCTGTGGAAGATGGTATGCAGTGTTCAAAACGTCCAGTTCAAGGATAGGCTTTTTTGTTGATACCGCAAGGAATGAATGAATTAATGTGTGTGTGTGTGTGTGTGTGTGTGTGTGTGTTTATGTGCATGCAGATAGCGCGGAGTTATGGATCCTATTTTATCGGATTGCTTGTGGACTTCGATCAGTCATATTCGTGAGTATATATAATGGGTTACTTGACATTTGATATGCATTTGATTTGATATGATATGAATACATTTCATCAAAGATATCTGACCTCAGCCATAACTCATGTATTGAAAAAATGTATTCTATACCTATTTTTTTAGCCTCAGCAGTAAAATAAAACATTGTAGTAAACACATAACTAACCATTCTTGCCCTGTTTAAGGTGGATGGATGGCTCTTCGGTGATGTATCAGCGCTGGAACGAGAATCAACCAGATTTTAGGAACAACGATGAGAACTGTGTCATGATGACTCACCATAATGGTACGGCCCAAATACACAGCAGACCCACACGCATCTTTAGTCAGAATCTGGTCAATCTAGTCCATCCTGGACAGCGCCTGTGTACATATAACACACAACCCTCAAATTCAAACAATAATGTTAAAGGAGACATATTACCACCAGGTGTGAGTGTGATTAGCCGTTACAAGCAGTTTTGAAAATCTGCCTCTTCTGACATTAAAGTGGGCATGTCCACCTAGATGTGTGCTGGATAGATGACCAACGTTTGCTTCAGTCCACTGGGTAGGCTGGTAGACTGATCTATCAAGCACACATGTCAGAAGAGACAGATTTTCGAAGCGGCTTTTAACGGCTAATCACACTCACACTGGACATACTCAAAGATACACAATAAAGGCCTGTGAAGTTAAATATAATGCGTAAAAGTATATGAATACATATAAATAATAAGTCCTGGTATGTATACATCTGGTCTCCACCATAGTACCACTGTTGACTTGGCCCATGGCCCGCTGTGTTTTAAGGGTTCTGGCATGACATCAACTGCGGCGTTGAGCAAAAGTCCATATGCAAGAGGAGCACCTCCGTGGCCATCAACAGCACCGCCGCTCCCACCATGGCCCCCAAAGGAGGCTGCCCGATGGACTGGTCCTTACTCCAGTCAAAGGTCAGAGGTCACGGTTAACAGCACTCTTTTTTTTTTGGTGAAGGTGTGTTTATGTTTTCCTTCCTGTGTTTAACTCATGTGTGTGTGATTACTTTTTATATCAGTGTTATAGAATCGTCCAATCCCGAAAAGACAAATGGGCCGAAGCTCGGAGACGGTGTAATTCAATGGGCGGAAATCTAGCCTCTATCGTTTCGAGAAGTGATCAAGGTATGCTCTCGATGTCCAGTCACATGTTTACATCTGGTCTGATTGGTTTGTAATAAAGATGGTCTCAATTTCTGACGTGCTCAAGTATATTACATCACCAAGTGTGAGTGTGATTAGCTCTTACAAGCCGTTTTGAAAATCTGCCTCTTCTGACATCACAAGTGGGCGTGTCCACCTAGATGTATGATGGATAGATAAGCAACGTTTGCTACGGTCCACCGGGTAGTGGCAGACTGATCTATCCAGCAGCACACATCTAGGTGGACACGCCCACATGTGATGTCAGAACAGGCCGATTTTTTAAAATGGCTTTTAACAGCTAACCCCACTCACACCTGGTGGTGTGATGTGTCACCTTTAAGAGTGTCCTCCAGACCTGTAGGCCTGCACAGGCCTACCGTGTGGTGACGCTTTATTCTTTTCAGCATTTCTGTTGACGCGCATGGCGGAGGCCGCCACGGGAGACCTCTGGATCGGTTTGAATTCGTTGGAAAAAGGAGAATTCTTCTGGACGGACGGACGGCCGAGGCGCTACACAAACTGGGGTTTCAACGTGAGTGTCGGCGCGACGTGATTTGAAGCTTTTCTTTTCAGTTTTTGCACATACACACATGCACTTATTATTATTCTCCATTTCAGAAATACAGGCGGCCCGGATCTTTTTATAGTTCCTGGAATGATGTAAGTAGTAGGAGTGTCTCAAAGTGAACACACCTGGTAAAATATAAGCTGGTATAACGGTTTTACTTGAAAATGAAAAACTACTATGCTCAAGTAAAGGAAAGATTAAATGCTGCAAACACAACTAATCCCGCTCTTAAAAAAATTAACAGAAATATAACATTAGCGGAGAAATGTTTTACATTACTAGATCAACAAAGTTTGGCTTGATTCTTATAATGGAATCATACTATGGATTCGTACAACGGATAAAATATCAGCACTTTATGCTTGTTATGCTGCTTATCATACTCTGCTGACACATGTCTCCTCAACATCAATGCTTTGCTCCCCGCCAGGAGAGCTGTGTAGTGCTGAGCAGTAATCAGTCCACCTATGGGAAGTGGAATGGGCGGAACTGCAATGACACTTATGGATACGTTTGTCAGCGGAATGTGGGTGAGCTCTCCTTTTGTTCTCCAGCACATTGTGCTGCCTCTGATCTGTGGAAGAACCTGGTCCAACGAGGAGCTGTTCCTCAAAAAAATTGTAACCGCGTGATGAACCTCTGAATGTGCCTTCGTGCTGCCAAGCAGGGTCAGTTTTGACCCAGTCAAAAGTTGACTTCTGACAATAGTCTGCTCTTTACTGTTTCTCCAACTTACTGTAAGCCTACGCTCCAAAAAAAGTTGTTGTTCTTCCATGTAAGTTTATGCTGCTGATCTTTAGTCTCACAAAGGATTAGTAGCAAGTACAAATTTCTGTCTGCAAAAAAGTAATTCTGCACCGCCTCCACAGATTCGCAGATCCCAAGCCCGACAGGACCGCTGACTCCGATCACATATGTCAAGATGGGCAACGACTCGGTGAAGATTGTCACCCAGAACCTGACGTGGAGCGAGGCTAAGGCGCGGTGCCAACAGGACGGGGCCCATCTAGCGAGCATTCGGAATGAATGGACGAGGGCGTACATAGAGCTGCAGGCACTTAATCTGAACTCCTCCATTTGGATTGGTTTGAACAAAGCAGAGGTACCCATCGAGAACTTTTAATTTTTATTGAAATAATATATTTTATTTTGCAAACGCATACATTATATAGCTTATATAATCGCAAAACCTTTTTTAATACTATCAATAGAAATGTAGATTTACTTTTTTTTTTTCAGAAGGTACCTAAAATGTAGTTGAACTCGGTACCTAATGATTCATTTTAGCAGTAGGCCTGGTTTAGCCTTCTCAACCGAGGGTGTTTAGGGAGTAATCCAATGCGCTCCGGCTTTGCAGACCGGCGGTTACTTCCGGTTCATCAACGGCTGGCACCTGACGATGGCCAACTGGGCCCCGGGGGAACCAACTGACAATTCCTGCGTCTACCTCGACGTCGACGGAATGTGGAAGACGGGACTGTGCAACATGACCATGAATAGCGCGTGTCTGCAGTCTTCAGGTACCGCAAAGCCCACGATTGGAAAAATGTCTGTGAAATTTCACAGGAAATCACCTTACGTTTGTCGCTCTTCCCTCATGACGTTGTGATTTCATCATGAAAACCAAACAACAGCAGCATGACGATCGACTCTCCCTCTGTACACATAGACGTGGCCCCCACGGATTCCACCGAATACGTGGGCAGCTGCCCCGTTGCCAGTCAGGTCGAGCGGTCGGACCGCAACTATGCCTGGATGCCGTTCAGGGCCTACTGCTACGTCTTCATCACAGAGACGGTGGAATGGGCCGACGCAGCTTCGGATTGTTCACGACATGGTAAGAGAGCCTGGAACATTGGGTTAGCCTCATCTCGGGAGATCCCGTTCTGTTTCTGTCTGCAGATCAGTCTGGCCTCGTCCCTGTTGTAAAACCCTCCTGCCCAGGGGAGGGATATTGAGTGAATGACGAACAAGGAACTCAGCAGTCTGCAAAAAAACTAAAAAAACAATGCTGGCACCCAGGAAAGCGTAGTTATCTAGTACAGTCTACACTAATCTACAATATTCCTATTGTTTTTGAAGGTGCAGCCCTAGCCAGCATAGTGGATCCTGAAGAACAGAACTTCATCCAAGATCAGCTGTCAATACTGTCGGATGGCCAGAGCTCCTTCTGGATCGGCCTGTACAAGACACATGCAGGTATAGAATTCACCAGTAATCAAAAGCTTTTTGTCTACAACTTTCTATTGCATATTAAGTAGTTACATTCTTTGGTTCAACATTTGGTTCAAATAATATCCGGACACGTTTGCAATCCCATTTGTTCACAGGAAAGTGGAATTGGCTGGACAAAACCATCGTGGACTACACCAACTGGGATGAGGACAACCCAGAGGGGTCCAACAGTTTTGCAAAGGTCCAGTCGTCAACGGGGAAATGGACGACGGGCCGTAAATGGCACGACAGAGCCTACATCTGCAAAACACCCAAAGGTAAGGCCATTCTTCGCATTTAGAAACGGCAAGTGTGGTGGATTGTAGGTGAAGAACAGTTCAGTGGTAAAGGTATTGGTAGTTTGGTTTCCCCGATGTCCACAGCTTAACCTGTAAGCCTCCTTGAGCAAGAGCCCCTAGTGGCTCATTAATTACAAACTGAATGTGCTGTGAGTCAATATAGATAAACAAATAAGAAATACAAATTGTGTACTGTTTGTGTAGGCCTACTAATGTTATTATGCATTATCATGCATCATGCACAACAATGATTCTAATCAGTTATTCTAATCTGCTCCACAGTTGCTCTTACGAATATGTTGCCAACAGCTGGTAAGTAATGGGTTTTTCTTCTGCCATTAATTAAATAATCAATTGCAGAAGTATTGTCCATTTATTCAATTGTTAAATCAGCAATCAATAATTGTTCCTACATACCTATTGTTTATCTAGGCTGTCTCTTTTATTGTTAACTTTCTTAGCCAGACTGTGTCAGTAAGCTACGAGCTTTTGCTGTTCATTTATGTTTAACATTATAAATTCTAATTTCTATATTTTTATTGATCATCTTCTATATTAATCAAATGTGTATTTCTGTTCTGTATCGTGTAGCATATCAAACGACTCAAAGAGAGATACGTGCTCACACAAGCCTGGTGGTGGTGGTCGTCTTGGCTTTTCTTGGTGGAATGGCGGGCCTAGCATTCTTCATCTTCAAGAAATCTGGACGAACCTTGCCCACTTTTGAAAACCCCCTCTATTTTAATGGAGAGCGCTCGAAGCCTGACGTGGTAGACACCAATCAACTGATAGAGAACGCAGAGCAAGACGAGGAAGACCAAGCGCCAATCATAACGCTGTAATGTCATCACACGAGTCAACATTGTGCTGGTTAACAGTAGACCACTAGGGGGTGCTGTGTTTAATCTTTGTACAGTCAGGAAATAGTAGAGAAAAGGCTATTAGAGTAGGAAGAGCTTCAATGGATCTGCCATTATGTCAATAAATATATATAAGTATATATTTTTCCGAATCTGTATTTGAATGTATAGAATTTTCATTCATTATATCTTTAAGGATAGAGTTTTCATTGTGAATTGTATGCTTGGTCTCTAGAGTAACTTAAAGTACTTGTTTATAATTGTTGTTCAATTACTAATTTGATGAATGAATATGAATATGATCTTGTATTGTTACATCATACAATGTACTTTTAATTTAATAAAAAATCATACGTAAAGAAATGGAATTTATCCATTATTGCTGCAGGAGGTATGTATATTAATTACTACAATGTTAGTATATTGTATAGAAGGGTGTAACTAGGCAACAAATACAATTTATAAACAATATAACAAAATATAAAACATTGACATTTATTTTAATGTACAGTGCAATTGGAAAACATAACACAAGAGTATTATCATATAAACAATGAGATTCATCCTACAGAATTGTACTGAGCATTAATAACTATTAACATTGCCAAAGCTTTAATGCTACATTATGTAACATTTTTGCTGAAGCTGTCGCTTTTGTTGGGATTTCCTCACCTATTTTTCCACAGACCAAATGGATTTGGAAACCCAAAGATAAAGACTGCATTGCATAAAGTTAATGGTAAACCATATTGTGTTTTTTCAATGATATACATCTCAAAATCCAACAAAGCATTTTCCTTTATTTGCAAGTGAGCTCGAAACACTGTTAATTGTGGATCAATCAGTTGATTTCGGTCTACAAATAATGAAACAATACAGTGTTTATAGTTGTTTTATCATCAAGTTAAAAGTAATTACTTTGAATCTCCAAAAGATTCAAAATGACCAATGCATTATAAGAGAAGTGAGAGAGTGGATTTATCTGTTAGACCTGCAGTCCTTATAGACCCTTTCCACAAAGGCGTCACCATTGGACAAACGCAGGTCACTCAAAACACTTATTATGCTGCCACTTATTATGGGTGTGTTCCATTTTATGGAGGGCATGAGAATCAGACATACCCTCACTAGTCTTTAGTCTACTACGCGTGCCCTGGTACACAAAAGGAACAGCCCCATAATGAGTGTTATGAGTCTGAGTCACTGGAGTCTGTCCTACGAGGACAATTCTGTGAAAAAGGCTTACGAGGTAAAGCTCTAGCAAACCAGTGCAATTTACTCTCTCACAGCCCCCTGCCTCCCTTCAACCAAACAGTCAAGGCAAATATGATATGTGTATATATACAAATGCATAGAAGTTGATTTCAAGCTATATATTTCATCACAAGAAGATGCATAGAGGCCTCAGCGCACAGCACGAGTGTCACCGACAAAAGAAAGGAGTCATGCTTCCAGACAGTGCGAGAGAGAATAAATATGCCTGAACAACACCGTTAGAAAAGTAGGAAGCTGAGTACGACATCAGTTCTCATTCAGGTGTAGAAAAATAGTTTTGGGGGACTTTTCTTGAAATAACTGCTTTGTGTATGTCATCATTTGTAATAAACGTGGTCGGAAGAGAAGTGTGGTGCTGTCATCTGTCAGTTTGACACCCGTTGACACAGGCTGAAACGTGTTCAGCCTGCAATCTCAATTGTACGGTTTGACTCGCAGATTATGAATGAGTTTACTACAAATCAAGGCTTGTTTTGTATTATTCTACACAGTTAAAACCATATCCTGTTTTGTCCTATATTTAGTCTGAAAACATATCAAACACTTACAGGTTTGTCATAATGAATGTGATCATGTCCTTCGGGTTTTCAGATCTAATGTAGATCTTTGTAACAGCCGAACATTTCAGTGACCTAGCGATAGCGTAGCAGTGTAACAGTGTGTTGTCTACAAAGACAGAGATTTGAGAACAAGGAGAGTGTACTCACCATAATCCAGGCTCAGTGTGCAGGGGGTCATGTCAAGGTCAAGCAGGTTATGATTTCTGTCTGCATGCTATTATTATAAATGGTTCTGATGGAGCACATGAGGGTTCATGTTGGTATGCGATACAAGTTAAGCACTGAAGCCAGATGTCCATGACAAGCTCCAAAATAGATCAGCGACTGTGCTGCCATCATTCCTTAAGGGACGACCGTCACCAACAAATCTCATTCCAGTCCAATATTGTTGTGATAAAATCATTAGTGCACAGTTTAATTGATTCAATTCATAAATATTCCACTGTGCTACCAGAAAACAATAGTAAACAAGGAAGAAAAAAGAATAGATAACCCTTTAACCCTTTTCTAGAATAGCCAGATCTATACACTGTAAGATGAGATTTCTCATGGTCATCGTCACACAACCTGGCGATCAGCTACTGATCCAGACCAGCCTCGTGCCTGGACAGGCAGTCTCCAACGCCAGTTCTAGCTGTGGACGCATGGCATGGACATGGGGCCTCACGCCACGTTCACACTGTACGCATCCGTCGTCGGATCTCATCGACTTTGCATGGGGCCCTCTCGAAATGCATTGTGGGTCAATCTTTCCGTCGGCTCCGTTGCCTGAGTCAAAAAGTTGAGAAATGTTCAACTTTTCAGGCAGCGACGGATCTGTTTGGCCAATCAGATTGCGTCTCCCATACGTCAGACACGCCCTCCGTCATCCGTCGACGGACGTGCACAGTGTGAACGCGGCGTCCCCCTGAACATCGGTCTCGTTTTGGGAGTGACACCTGCTTGTTTTACTGTTAACTTTGTCTTTGTTGACAAGTCAACTGACTCACTATTACGTGTTTACTTGTGACATAAGTGGAAGACAACAACCGACTCCTTTTTAGATAATCAATCAGCAATCATTTCAAGTGGACCATCCAAAGCCATCGCTCAGAGGCGTGGCCTGCATGGTAGGAGTGCGAGGCCGCGAGGCGATTTGAGTGCAGTCACGGGAGGGGGGGGGCAGAGGGAGGCAACAATCAGCAGAGAACAACAAACAGAACGGCAGCAGTCGTTGCCACTGCCAACTGTTCCTTAGTGCGTTTACAACTAGAGCGGCATTAAATCCATGCACGGACCCAAATAAAAAACCAACAACCACCACCATCACGCCGACGGCGACTAGCTGTATATGTGGGGCTCCCTGTGCCACGGCCTCGCGTCCCCGTCTCTCTCTCCCCTGTCCCTGTCTCTGTCTCTCCCCCGCTCTCGGTCCCTGCTGTGGTAGTGCTGGTAGTTGTGTTGATGCTGGTGGCCCCCGGGGTAGTGGTCCCTACGAGGGGTCCTGGGGGCCGTGTGCTGCTGCTGCTGCTGCAGCTGTGGTGGGTGGTGGTGGTGGTGGTGGGGTGGGGGGCGTCGGTGCTGACGGTTGCGCTCGTTATTCTGCTCTGTCTCGTTGCTCCCCCCGCTCTGCGGCTGGCTGTTGCCGCGGTGATGCTGGTGGTACTGATGCTGATATCGGTACGGTTGCTGTTGTTGTTGCTGTGGAGGAGGAGGGTGGTGGCGCCGGTGGTGGTGCTGCCGGTGGCCGCTGTTGGGATGGTGGTTGAGGTCCTTGTGAGAGGTCACTACTCTGCCGTGGTAGCGAGGGTCCACCTCCCCCTGCTCCTCCCCTCCTCCCGCACCTCCCCCCTCCCCCAGCTCCTCCTCCTGCCCTGCCGAGCTCCTCGACAGGCGGGGGAGCTGTCGGCGGGACGGGCCGTGGTGGGCGTGTGCGTGCTCCCTGCCGGGGTGCTGGTGGTGGGGGTCAGTCCTGCGGTGTTGGTGGTGGTGGTGATGGTGGTGGTGGTGGTGGTGGCCGTGCGGGGCCCTCTTTGGTTCTGTCCTCAGGAGCGGGTCCTCCTGCCCCTGCTCCCGCTGCTCTCCCTCCTGCTGCTCCTCCTTCGGACCCTCCCTACGGCCGCCGTCCCGGGGCCTCTGCTCCTGGGGGCCGGGGGCCGAGGGGGGCTCCTGGTCTAGGTGGTTCTCGCGGGAGCCCTTCCTCTTGGTGGCTGGGGGCCTCCTCTCCTTCTGCTCCTCCTGCAAGCAAGAAGAAAACAAGAGGTAATAGCAATGATCACACGCATCGGCATACACATGTGCACATAAACACACACACAAACACACGAGCACACACACACACACACATACACACACACACACACACACACACACACACACACACGCGAGTGCGCATACACACACTAGGCAATTGATATTGGGTACAAGGAGCTAAGCTAGCTAGCTAGTTTAGAGGTGTTGGTATGATCATAACAGACGACAAGGAGAAGACAAACTGTATGCAGAACTGGCTACCGGATCTTATCCTCTCTCTACAGGGGAACCGTAAGTAGATAAAGATGGTGCATAATCGCATCCTACTCACCAGAAGTGGAAGCTCATTTCTGCATATTTCCCCCAGGGAAATGGTTTGAGAGGAAATGGGATGAAAATGTCACGTGAAAAAATGAAAACAAAATAACAACTGTGGGACTCAAAAGTTCTCAAAGCTGTTTCCCCAAAAGTTAAAATGAATGCAATGTGGTTTTTTTCATTTGTTTTATTTTGAAGGACAAAAAGAACAAAAAAGAGTTGAAATGAGTTGAAAGGAAGCGAAACACGGCGGCTTAACC
>JAOPUA010000161.1:6071187-6092288 GCA_027122455.1 Trisopterus luscus | reverse complement strand
CACACACACACACACACACACACACACACACACACACACACACACACACACACACACACACACACACACACCCCAATCTGTTATCAAAGGAGCTTGGGGCGTTGTGATTCATACAAGCTAAATGAAGCAGCGCAGATTTTGCTCCGAATCAATTTATTTAAAAGCTAAAAATCCACGACTATCTTACCTTGTTCAGAACATTGCTGACTTCACTAGCAAACTCTCTGGAGCAGACCTCCAAGTGAAATATTTTCCCACAGTTTGAAACACAGGCACCAAGTAGCTGCAATAGCAATAGCAGAGGGAATTGGAAACAAGTTGAAAAGAAATGCTTAAAACATTTCCTTTAGATAAATCTCAGAAAAACGTATTCTAGCTTATTGTACGCTAACCATTTTATAGTTTGGCCGTCGACAATCATTGATGCTAGTAATTAAGAATACAGCATTTTATTAATTTGCCAACATGCAAACAGAGGATTTGAAATAGAAGGCCAGTCAATAAATGTGCTTACTGTCAGTGCCTGCATGGCCACATGCGGGTCCTTGTGGTTCACTCGTCTCATTATCGAGCGAAGACATTCTTTCGGACTGGAACACAATAATAAAAAGATCAAAACTCTAAAAGATTCAGTGATCAGTGAATGACAAAGAAGCATAATCACAAACACCAATACTGGTCCAGTTTAGCCCACTATATTAAGCTATTCATTCAAAAGCTTTAAATAAAAGCTCATTCTTGTTGTATGGACTTCTCGGTTATGCAAATGAAAGACACTGGCCTTTGGGAAATGGCTTTTATCATACAACCATCATGCTACTTGAGGACGATGGAAACCCACCCAGTGCGGGACTGTCCTATTTTATCACAGATGTCCAAAATGAGGCCCCAGTCCTCAGCTGTGTTCATCTCACTGGTTGCTTTCTCTGCAGGGAAGAATCAAGTGAAACTTATATCATCAGGTTTGTTGAATACATGCACATTTGACTTGGAAAAAAATGACATTACATATATAGAACTAGCAGGATGTTTTGTTGTGTGCTTGGGAACACAGCGTTGCTCTCATATTGTGTGTGCATATTGAACATGCAACTAAAGAACCACAAGAGCGGTAAACCACATGAAGAGGAAATCGTGGATGTCGTTATGGTTTCCCACATGCACACAGGTCCCACGTTATCTTTCAGCCAAGCAGCGATAGAGACATTACGCGACTAATCCAGAGTGTTATTAATAAACATGACTCGCTGATGATTGGGAGGCTTCTCTTCGCCCACGGCAGAGCGGCTGTGCAACACGCAGCAGACGGTTCAGGATGACGCGGGTCCGGGGCGCACACGGACCTACCTCGATAGGTGTGTCTGAGTGAGCATCCTTCACCGAAGTGCTCACTGGCTGTCAGCCCAGCGTCAGTTTTTAACCACAATTTCATTTTCACATTGCCAAGCCGCAGGTGTATATTCACGTCGCTAAATAAAACGTCTTATTCTCCTTAAGGCTGGGTGATATTTGAGTATCTGCTCTCAACACAGCTAGCACACCACTAACCCCGCTGTAACTTAATGGGGGGGGTCAGTGCAGCCAGGACTGACGTTGCTAAAACCTAAGGCGATTGTTGACATGAATGTCTAGACAGGCCACGAAAACGACACGCACGAATACACGTACACAGAAATAGTTGAGTGTAAAACAATAATGTCCAGGTGACAGTACTAACTTAGCCCGTGAGGGCTAGCCGCCTGCTAGGAGCTAACCGCTGATCACTATTTATGTAGACGTTCACTCACCAACATCTTGGTCAAAGGGATTTGTCGTGAAGAGAGGCATGGCTGATGTGTTGACAACAGATTCCGCCTTCTTCCCTGCTTTTTTGTCTGTCACTTTTGTGCACAACGTTACACGGCACAAGTCATAATACCGTTAACTTAGTGGATGTAAATCGCTGGGAGGCTGCTAACAGAAGCTACACAGTCATCCCTTTAACAGACGGCAACAAGCTGAGCATTGTGGGTAATCGGGGGTCTCCTACACGGTACGAACGTCCCCGGTCTCACACGTCGACCCCTGACACTGTGTGATAAAAAATATTCTCACATGATATAGATCGGTACATTGTGACCTTATTAATATCTGTCGAATCACCGAGTGATTTTCCTACGTCGTAGAAACTCAAATGTCATCGTCAGGTGACGGCGATCACATGACAGGGTCGTATCGTCGACCCTCTCCTATGTATTTAAGTAACTTATTCCAAAATCGAAAATTCTGTACAATCGTGTGTTGTAATGTCTTGGTGCGCTATTTTCAAGTCTTCAATTTCTTCCCTAGTCGACCCTGTGGGTCTCCTAGATGTGTAGCAAGTGTCGCTCATAACAATTATGATAGGTCTGCTACTTTAAATACATGGGCACATGGCTTATGGATTTATATAGATTAAATGAGAAACTTCAACCGATCATCAAAACTTAAGAGATAAACGAAAAATACGTAAAACATGTAATATTCAAAAACTTTTGCATAGGATTTGCCTGATTATATGCAAGATTATATATGGAAAAACGGGCATACATTGTAAATGTACAACGGCCCGTACTACTATCTTATTATCAGCTTTCTGCACATTGGACGCTTGACACGTTGGTTAAAAGATAGGAGCAAAATCATTTTTCATTGTTGTTTATTTTGAACACATCAATATGTGGACTATATCTGAACCATTACAAAAATAGTGATGCTTTATTAACAAAATAGGTGTAATCAACAAAATACTGAGAAGAAGGAAAACAAAAAGTAAAACATTAACAAGTTAAAATATGATATTCCATTGATGACACCGCACCTTTTAGTTCAGTATTATTTACACAATCAACTATACAACAGTGGCTTCACCGTATTAGATTAAGCACCACCGAATCAAAGGACTACATTCTCATTCAATCTTTAGTACAAATATTGTATCAGTCAAGTGGATTTCTGCACTTTGACTTTACAGAGCAAAATGTCTTCCAAAACAGTGACATACAGCCCAGTCCTAGTCCTCGTGACGCTGGAACAGGCTGGCGGGTACTTTTTCAGCGTCCTCTAGTAATCTAAAAGATCTCTTGCACTCCTTCATCATCCCTGCTTGTCTTCCTCTTCAGCTATTCCCAAAGGCCGAACGATGCTATAAGGCAGGCGCCACCACTGTGGAGAAAAGCAGGAAGAGAGAAAAAAAAATGAATGTAGTTAATTTTCATGTGCACATAATTAGAAATACTAATGAGACAATGCTATTAGAAAATGAAAACTGTTTGTCATGGCTTTGAAACTTAAATAAGGTAAAATAAACGAAACCCCATACACAAAGGGAATACGGGAAAAATGACAGTTGTAACTTTAGGAGTATGCAATGCAGGAATCGGCCGATCTATCAACAGCTCAAATAGGAAAAATGGAAAAAGCAAGGCGATGTAATCGGCACTATAAGTCTACTGACAGCTGGAATGCTGTTCACAGACGAAGCCGATGCGGTCCGTGCAGAAGAAGTCATTCCAGTAGGCCCCGTGGATGAGCCCTGCACAGTCTTCTCCCTCATCGTGGCCGTGGGCCCAGTTGTCAGGCTGGCCAGGTTTCCACTTCCTGGAACCAAACCACCAGAGAAAAACACTCTTGAGATCGTCACTACTATCATCCACTGACTAGTGAATCGTTTGAGTTGAAAAGAGTCGAGTTCACGCCTAGGTGAGGGTACTCACGTGAAAACTGGTAGGGTTCCATCGACCCACTTCCAGACGTTCTCCGTCTCCCTGTCTGTCAAGCCCATCCAGAAGAATCCCTTGCCGGCAATCTGCTTTTTTATCCAATCCTGCAAAGAACAGACACGTTTAATGAAATCATTGATTTGGCACAAAACTCCATAAAAGTCAACAAATTTGAATTATTCAATTGTTTGGATTTTGATTTGATTCAATTTTTATTAGGAATGTACAAACAACTCCAAGGAGTATCAAATATACAATAATCCCAGAGGATAACACTAATTTCCAAAATCGGTAAAAAACAACATATAACAACATGAACCCACTAGTCCCCCTTCTCACCCCACGCCCACGGTTCAAACTCCCTTCCTTCAAAGTGAACCATCAACCCGCCCACAAAGCCGCCTTAACATTTGTTTTAAAGAAGAGCTCTTTATGTTTTCACCTACAATACACCTACAATAATGTGGTAATATCATTGGTCAGCTTTAACCTACCTGCTCCTCGTTGCTGTTGATCACAACCATGGAGGATGACATGTTGGTACAGAACATCTTGGTTTCGTCAAAATTGAACTTCTGAGCGCCAGAGGAGAAGTAGTAGCAGCTGTCTCCAAATGAAATCCATTCAAGAGGGCAGCCTGAAATTTACAACAGAAAATGAAATATAAATGTATTGATACATACATGTATAAAAAACACTTCATTACTCAAACTGCAGCTTGATAATACATGTAGAACAGTATTTTATATCCCATTCACCCCATTCCCATACCAGTGGTTCATGATTTGTGATGTTTTGACTCACCAGGCAGTGCGGTGGGGCCAGCGGGGGGCTGCACCTGGTGGGACGCCATGGGGGTCTCTGGTTCTGGGACCGGCTTGGAGGGTGTAGGGGGTTTGTCCTGCTGGGGAGTGTGTGGGGCTACACGGGGCGGGGCTGGGAGTAGCACATGGGACTCCGCCGGGTACCCCGGTGGCCCCGGTGGACCACGGGGGCCGACGGGCCCGGGAGGTCCCTCCGACCCTGGAGCCCCGACAAGTCCTCGCGGCCCCTGAGGCCCTTGTGATCCCGGCATCCCCTTCTGTCCTTCCCAGCCGTTGGCCCCCGGAGTGCCGGACTCTCCCTTCTCCCCCGCAGGGCCTGGGCGACCTGACGATCCGCGGGACCCTTTGGATCCGGGGACGCCCCTGCCCCCGGGTACTCCCTTAGAACCCGGCACCCCCGATGGTCCGGCAGCCCCCTTTTGTCCTTCAGGTCCGGGCCCTCCCGTCATGCCTTTGTCCCCTCTCTCACCCTTCTGTCCCGACGTGCCCACCGGGCCCTGCGGCCCCCTGTCGCCTCTGGGGCCTTTCGGACCTGGGGGACCTGGATGACATAACAGCAGATGTCCTCTTTATTTATTATTTAACCAAAAGTACACCAATAGCGCCCACAAACGTTTGAGACAGACACAGTTAGACTCCCCCGAGACATTCTCCGGGTCTTACCCTGCATGATGGTGAAGTTGGTGATGAGATTTGAGTGCTTGCTGTCCACCACCTTCATTTCCTCCATCACCATCGACAGGTCGCTGACCTCTCTGTCCAGCCTGGCGGCCAGCTCGTCCTGCTGGGTGCGCAGCTCCACGCTGTCCGCCTTGGCCTCCGTCACGCTGCCGTTCAGGGCCAGCAGCAGGTCGGCGTGGCGCGCCACCGTCTCCGCGCAGGTCCGGAGGCCGTTGAGGTCGGTGCTGATGGCCCCCAGGAGCTGCGAGGCGAAGCTCACGTTCCCGGTCACGCGGTTCATGTCGCTCTCGTGCCTGTCCAGCCGCGCCTCCATCCCGTCGAACTGCACCGAGGTGGCGTTGTCGTGGTCCCGCTGGCGGTCCATCAGCTCCCGGAGGCTCTGGTCGTGTCCCTCCGTCACAGACGATGCGTTCTGTATCTGCAGGCCAAGCGAGCCCAGCTGGGAGCCCATGTCCTCCAAGGCCTCGCCGTTGGAGCGGACCTGCGCCGAGTTGTTGGCCGCCACCACGTGGAGGTTCTGGACCTTCTCCTTCAGCCAGACGGTGTCCGCCTGCGTCTGCCTGGCCGTCTGCTGCAGGCCCTGGTAGTCGTTCTTCAGCTTCTGCACGGCTTGCCCCGTGTCCTCCACCGTCTTCTGGAGGCTGCTGAGCAGGTTGCGCTGCTGGGCCTGGGTGATGTTCAGGGCGTTGATGCCCACCGCCGCCTGGCCCTGGTCCCTGGCCTGGCCCTGGAGCTCCGACTGCAGCCACGCCGTGTCCGTCTGCAGGTCCTCGATGGTGTTGCCGTACGAGGACAGCGTCTGGTTGACCCGGTGCAGGGACGCCGCATTGCCGTCGACGACGCTATGCAAAGACAGGTGGCTCCTCTGCGCCTCCTCCTCCGTCTCCTGCAGCTCGTCCAGCAGGGCCCGGTTGGCGCCGGCCCGCTGGGTGATGTCATGCAGCTGGCTCTGTAGGGTCTGGAGGTTGGACTGGAAGGTCTGGATGGCACTGGTGGCGTTGGCCGACTTCTCGCTGATCTGGTGCTCTGAAAGGACAGCTCCCCGATATGAGGTGATCGGATCAAACCATGTAGTACGCAAGCAGAATGTTTCCTCTAGGAATGCCTCATAGGTTATTTTGTGTTCTGCTTCAGGCAGAGAAAGAAAAATAGACAGATTACTTGTATCTCAGTGGGGCTCAGACTGGTAAGGTCTTCAGATCTCACCTGCAGAGTTTTGTAGTCTGTCTGTCACGTTATCCATCCTCTGCACCACTGAAAAACAATGTGGACAAGAATGGTGAATGAAAGCGAGGATTGGTCAGCATGAACCAACTTCAATCTGAAAAAAAAACATTTGCAAGAAGAGAAAACCATCCGTTGCTCGAGTCTCATTTTAGAACTTGACATCTCGCTTGTTGGCTTGAATGTTCTTGCGTTCCACTTTTTATCTTCCTCTGAACACTTCAAACTGAACTGCCTGCCAAAGCATGCAATGGCTTCTGGCTAGTTTTGCAAAACATCCTGTACAGTATACAGGATTGCAGTAAAGTACATAAAAATACACCAAAAATAATCAATTAATAATGAATAACAGTAGATTACACAAAGTTAAAAAAAACATTCATCATAACATCCTTAATGACTAATTATTTTGTCAAGAATATTTTGTAATGAGTTACTTTCACCATTAGAGGTCACTACAGGGTCTTTTGTCTGCCTCCCCTGCACAACTTAAACTCATGTGCAGCGTTAAAATGATGCACAATCTTTATTTTCTTCCGGTGTACGTTCATAAATACTGCTTTTTCTCTGCCCCATTGAGCAGATCATCGTTGTTCATAGGTTTTGACACTAAAACAAACTCTGGCTTTATTGCAGCAGTTCTATTTTCCTCCCCCTACATCTGGGCGCATCGATGTTCCATGTTTGGCTGAGAAACTGGAGTACTGGAGGCCCTCCAAGGCCCCCGTTGTTGTCATTCAAGAAGTGGTGAACAGAAAACAATAACATGCGCTCTGCACAACAAAAACACCAGAGAGGAATTCAAAAGGTCTTTGGTCAACTCTGAGGGCCAGAAGCACACTTGGAGGTTAGCGTAAAAAAAAAAACAAGCTAACCCCTTCCCCCTGCCACCCCCACCCCCCTTCTATCTTCCATACACAAACACACTCACTCACACACACACACGCACGCACGCACGCACGCATGCATGCACACACACACACACACATAGACACACACTCTTCCCAACACGCTCACCCATGTCTGATTCTCTGTGTACACAACACTCATCTCAAATGTATCTCTCCCACTCTCTCTCACTTTTCTCTTTCTCTCTCTGTCACTCTATAGGCCTCTCTTTCTCAATCCATCTCTTGTCTGATCAACCACAATGCGATTTAAACCACAAATAAACAACCTGAGGCACTTTGGTAGTCCTGCTCCATTGCCCTCCAGTCCTACTCCATTGCCCCCTTTGCATGGCTTCATTGAAAACAAGCTTTTCTTTTGTTGTAAAACATCAAGAAAGACACGCGGATACTTTCTACAGTGCATAATCAAATAGACACCACATACAGCTCCACTGTCTCGCAGTACACCTCGGTCCTAACCTCAACTCTCGTACCACCGGCCACTCCTTTGCGCACTGTTTCCTTTCTCCCTGATATTTTCTGCTTCATTTTCCAGCTCAGCAACCAACAGTTCCATCTGCTCCCTCTATTGGAAAGTCAAACATTACACAATACACAGTAGTGTTCCCGTCTGCTCCAGTAATGTGGTCGGTATCAGGATTTACTGGCTGTGCCCTTGTTATGAGCCAAAGACCTGGGAACCAAACAGAGTTTAAAGGTGGTTCGGAGGTCTTGCAGAACACATCCTCTACGTGCATTCCAACACACCCAAACGCATGTGTGCGCCTCTCCACACACACACGAACGCACACACGCACGCACGCACACACACACACACACACACACACACACACATGCAGACACACACCCAAAGACAAACATAGTGAGCCAGAATAGACATGAATTGTGGAGTGGTGGATGCAGATACACTGCTCCAGCCTATAAAGAAAGATAAGCGAGAAGGCTGCGGTATTTTCCACCCTGCGTTGGTTTGCTGCATTGTAAAGTCCCCTCCTGGACACCTTAGTCCAGTTGTGAGTCCACCCTGTGGTTCATGAGATGACAAATTGCCAATAAGCCATAAAGTCTCCTGCAGGTTGTTAAGCCAAGGTGGTCCCTGCATGATCATCTGGGAGACATTACAGCCCAAACCATCAGAATCCCATGGCCTCAAACCCCGAAAGCCCCCACAACCACACCACTGACCTGAAATGTATTCATTTTTAACTTTATATATTTTTTCCTTCTCCTTGCCGTTTTTAGCCTCCATCTAGGTAATAATCTGTCTATCTGGCTGGATGAATTATTATGATCTGTTTAGGGATGTTTAGGCTCGTGTCATACGCAACATGCATTCCAGGGGTGATGTTCTCTGTGTTAATATTTGCTGCCTTGTCTCAAAACAGCTTGTGACCGAGATGTGAAAGGATGAAAGATGTGCAAGTAGAGCTATGTTGTGCAAAGAGCCCTATCCCCATTGCCAAGTGGCTGAAGAGTATTGATGAGTCAGGGCACAGACATCGTGGTGGGAGTGGGTGGGAGTGGGTGGGAAGCTAGAATCGGGAATACATAGTATAGATGTGATGATATCTATAACCTTTATAACAACATTAATCTTTTGTATCTTCATTTCTTGCATTCTTCACCAGGTGGATCTTAGATCAACTCAAAAAAAGATACAGTACTGAACAGCGAGCTATTAATTAGAGGAGATTTACTGGATTCACAAATATGTATGTTCACTGCAAGGGTAAACTATTCTGTCCCTTGGCTGTAACACATTACCCGTTGGCTGAGTGGTTGATATGTTGGACTTAAGATCCAATTGGTCTATGTCTTAGAGATTTTGAATCCCACTCATGGTAGAATTTAACAATTCAAACATTAAATTGCTATTTATTTGCTATGCTATTATATTGCTAATACCTTAATTGCTAACTTGCTTTCACATCATGGAAAGCTTACCGTCTATATATATATATATATATATATATATAACTCCTTGAGTTAAAACCCCACTCCTGGTATATTTTACCCTACTATTGAACAACTGTAGGAATAAATTAGGTTGTGTTGCAACTCTAAGAGCACTATATAGTGCATTGAGTGACAAATGCATGCTGGTTTATCATCTTGATCAGAAGTCATCAGTATCAGAAGTGCATAACCAGGATGTTAAATTATAAGCTATTTGGCCTCACTTATGGCTGAGTGTTAAAGGTGTGACTCTTAAGGGTCAAGGGACATAATCGTTGTTGGTTAAAACCAGGTCTAAGGATGGAGTTGATCTGTAGGCTGTCTCCAGTGGTTTCAACTCAATGTAATTAGTTGAATTGCAGTTGTTTTAGTTCATGAACATACCAGATAATTTAATCCTAAACATCCTAATGGTGTACTTCCAACTCTTTTATCCTCTAAAATTGCAACCATTCAAAATTTGCAACAAAGACGGCTGAGTTGTTAAGGTGTTGGACTTAAGTTGTCAACGTGGGGTCGTGCCCCACTCCTGGTAAAACTTTACCTTGATTTTTTTCTTTTTTTAATATAATATATAAAAAATCATAACCAGGATGGCCGAGTGGTTAAGGCGTTGGACTTAAGATCCAATGGATGCATGTCCTCGTGGGTTCGAACCCCACTCCTGGTAGAATTTAACCGTAGTGATACAACATTGCTCTGGCAAGGCATCGTTGGTGTATGCATATTGGTCCGTGAATACACAAATCCTGGTATTCATTACACTACCAAAACAAACATCAGGTTGTGTTTGAACTCCAAGAGTATTATATAGTGTAATAACTAACAAATGCATGCTCGGACAACCTCTTTCTTATCATGAAAAAATCGAACTGATTAATATCACAAGTGCATAAACAAGAGGGCTAATTATTGATTATAAGGTATGGCCTATTAATCTAATTCAACCCAATTTAAGCAGTTGATTAGAAAACTATGATAATACCTGAGAACGTTGTAAAGTTATGCTTCAACTTTTAAGGAAGACAAACAATAAACAATACAACCAGGATGGCCGAGTGGTTATCGATGTTTAGCTTGATGGCCTTCTGTAAATGTCATCACCGTAATGGACGAGGGGTTCAAGGGTTGGACTTAAGATGGATGGATGTCCTCCTGGGTTTCAACCATACTCCTGGCAGACATTAACTTTCAACTATTTGAATTACACTTCCCTTTGAAGTGTAATTCAACTTGTATACATAAGAGATTGGCTTGCACAATAGTCCTTCTATATCTAATTCATACATCTCTTTCATGGCTAGCGTATCTTTCAAGCTTAAAAACCAGGATGTCTCAGTATTGATGGCTTGAATGTACATGAGGGTTGAATTACAATAAATACTGGGCAATACATGGAATCGTACTGTTGTACTACTACGCCTGTTTCAAAAAGATGCTACTTGGATACGAGAATACACGGATGGCTTAGTGGTTTAGTATATGTACCTTGTGGGTTTAAACCCTACAAGGCTATTACTCCAGTGGTTTCAAACCAATTTAAGTAGTTCAATTGCAGTTGTTTAAAATCATGATAATCCTTAATCATGTAATCCTCGATGTTTTAAAATTATGCTTCAACACTTTATTCTCACTTTATTCTTTACTTTATATTACACACTTTATTCTTTAAAGATTGAGACAATTTGCCTAATGTGAACCAGGATGGCCGAGTGGTTAAGGCGTTGGACTTAAGATCCAATGGATGTTTATCCTCGTGGGTTCGAACCCCACTCCTGGTAGAATTTAATCTATCCTATACAACCTTCCTCTGGCAAGATCTCAGTGAAGCATGCACTATTGCATACATCATTGTGGGTCACACAATTCTCCTGCTATAAATTAACCTACCCATACAAACTATGGAAACAACTACATGTTACGTTGCAATTTGCATGGCATGTTCTAGTGCAGTAACAAATCATGTGACAACCTGTTTATCATCAAGAAATATCTTTCTGTTCAACTTAAAATGAGTTGCAACACCACATCCAACTCAGATTGAACAATACATACTGTAGGTTGACATCCACATACCTCTAATACCAGTACTGGGGTCCATACCCTTCTCTCTGTACACCAAGTCACTATGTTCTGGCATTCGCTCATATGGCTTTTCCTACCACAGCTATGAAGATGACACACAACTCATTTTTCAAGGTTTGAAACCAATGTTACAGAGCAAATCACCCATCGACAAACTCTCCATCAATATTGAGAACTCTGTGGTGTCTGCGGCTCGGACGGCTAGGAACCTGGGAGTGATCCTGGATGCCCAGCTGTCCTTCACTTCATCATCACTTCAACATCTCTGTGACTACTCACTCCTGTGAGTGATGCTTCACAAAATCAGGAGGATACAACATTTTCCCAATTTGCCACACCAGGATGGCTCGCATCTCGACTACTCCAACTCCCAAATGGCTCGTCTGCCTGCAGGTTCCGTTCAACCTCTGCAGCTCATCCCAATTGCACCATGCACTGTCTACCAGGATGGCCGAGTGGTTAAGGCGTTGGACTTAAGATCCAATGGACAATTGTCCTCGTGGGATCAAACCCCACTCCTGGTATACTAATACCTTCAAATACTTGTGGTTAATCGCAGACTGTAATATATGTTAGTTCTAGTCACTCTCAGACCGCGTTCATAAATTACATATGCGATCAAGTTAACCTGGAAAAAAACATTGTCGTAACATTGTGGTCTTAGTACTGGTTCTCTACGGCTTCCGTTCGGGGATTTATCCCCTTCTCTCTCTGTACACCAAGTCACTAGGTTCTGGCATTCATTCACACATCTATTCCTACCACAGCTATGTGGATGACACACACCTCTGTCTTTTTCAATGTTTGAAACCTAGGTGGATGAATGAACCATTGAAAAACTCTCCATCAATATTGAGAACACTGTGGTGTCTGCGGATCGGGCGGCTAGAAACCTGGGAGTGATCCTGGATGACCAGCTGTCCTTCACTGCCAACATCTCTGTAACTACCCACTGCTGCGAGTGATACTTCACAAAATCTGGAGAAAACAACCGTTCCTCACCCAGAAGGCCACACAGGTCTCTGCAGCTGATCCTGAACAGCAGCAGCCTGGGTAGGTAAGTCCTCTGACACTACAATGCTCCTCCGTACACTGAATTGAATTGATTTGAATTGAAAAGTCTTTGTCCCCAAGGGGCAATTTGGTTTACAACACATAGGCAACACATACAAAAAGACACATAAAAACATGGAGTAATAAATACATAAAAACATAAATACACATGTAGAACCACCGTACTACTGTACTAAAAAAAGGGCTGTAACATGGGCAGGGATAGCAGATGACCGTCTGTTGAGAAGCCCAATAGCTGATGGTACAAATGATCCATTATCTATTGCGCTTCTCAATAACCCTGCACTGTCTACCGGTGGCTGCTCAGATACAATTCAAGTCACTAGATGTTGCCTACCATGATGTGAAAATGTCTGTGTGTCCCTTGATGGCTGTAACATTTTAGAATCACCAGGATGGCTGAGTAGTTAAGGCGGACATGTGTTCTCGTGGGTTTGAACCCCACTCCTGGTAGTCATTTACGGCAGATGACACACAACTCTGTAAATGCTTGGACAGCGTAGAACCGGGTTAGCCTGGTTGGCCAGCTGTTCATCACTGGGAGACTGTTGTTCCACTAAATCAGGAATATGCAACCGTTCCTCACCCAGAAGGCCATGTTTTTTTGGTCCAGACTCTTGTAACCTCGCGTCTAGACTACTGCAGATCCCTTATGGCTGGTCTCCATGTGCCGTTCAACCTCTCCAGCTCATCCCATATGCAGCAGCCCTGCACTCAACACTGCTCAAATCGGATATAAGTCTCTAAAACCCGCCTACCATTGTATGAAGAGCAAATGATTCGCTTGATGACTGTCATATTATTTCAACACCAGGATGGCCGAGTGGTTAAGGCGTTGGACTTAAGATCCAATGGACTATTGTCCTCGTGGGTTCGAACCCCACTCCTGGTAGGCCAATGCTTACAAAGCTATGTGAATCAATTTAGCTTTTTGTTTTAGCTTTTGTGTATCAATTTGGACTGAACACAATGTAGTTTGATGTGTTTGAAGTGTGATTGCATTTGTTCTGGCAATCACTCACACAGCTTTCCACATCTGTATTTTTCAAGGTTTGAAACCAAAGTGGCAGTGCAACTCACCCATTGATAAACTATCCATCAATATTGAGAACTCGGAGAAAGACCAAATGAGTCCCTTTATGGAGGTATGTGTATGTCATCACCAAGATGGTCGAGTGGTTAAGGTTTTGCACATAAGTTCCAATGGACAGCTGTCCTCGTGGGTTGGATCCCCACTCCTGGTAGTGGTTGTATACACAATTGTATATCTAATTGTGGAATTGCTGGTGAATATGAGGTAAAACTATTTCAAATGGATACA
This sequence comes from Trisopterus luscus, assembly GCA_027122455.1. NCBI lineage: Eukaryota > Metazoa > Chordata > Actinopteri > Gadiformes > Gadidae > Trisopterus > Trisopterus luscus. The sequence continues at coordinate 6,078,472 of JAOPUA010000161.1, read as the reverse complement.
CAAACCTTATAATCAAAATCAATCCGATGGACCACTCAACACTAGTTGATTTAGTGGCAATATGACAACATTGTCACGATACCGATCACTTAGAATAAGACATTCTGTTCACAGGGACTATGAATAGTCCTAGTAAGGGACTAAGAAACTATTCACAAACGATGACTTACCTTTGTATCCGAGCACGGCCACCGCTATGGTAAGCAGAGCACACAGCACATAGAGCAGGGCAATAGCTGCTCTCAACGCCCAGTCATTCTTACACTTGGTGCACTCTGTACCCTCTTGGATTCCTGCAAGACAAAATAAACAACAAGAAAGCTTTGGGTCAGAAATTAGAAACGCAAAGGCAGGCAGGGAAAAGCCGTTATGTCACAGGATGACGACACTGAGATGTAAATGGGACAAAGCAGGATGTATGGGGAAGTGACATACTTTGTGGCTGAACTCTGAACATGAATGAAAAAGAGAAGGTTGTGGTTGAGCGTCAATCGAAAACATTTACTCTTGTAAAAAAGGGGAAACAGGAGAGTTTGTATGAAACCCAAGATATTTTGTTCCAGCAACTGCGCACATGTTGGCCATACGCCAGAAAAGCAATACTAAAGAACAACAAGGCAAAGCACTAGCAAAATGGATACCTTCTCTGTCATTCTCATGTTGCTAAACACCTCTGAGTGATGAATATAGATGGTTTTCTATGTACCAACACAATATGATGCATTACTGAACATTGTGGTTGCTAAATGATAAAGTCAGGGGGTATGTTGAAACTTGCTAAAAGCTGACCTAGTGCCCTTTGGCATACCAAGTGTAACAATCCCTGAATTACAAAACCCTAAAAGCATTCTTCAAACACCACAAAGGAAATTGATGATTGCAATATTGCTGTAATAATCGAATGCTTTTAAGGGTGAATTTTTTTTTTTCCCAATGATCAAAAAAGGTCTTGAATTGTTGGCAATACAGTAATTATTCCCTAGAATTTCCTCAGATTTGGGTGTCAAAGGCAGAGGAAAAAACGAGCACAGCCATGGTTACGGCTGATGAAATGATTAAGAGAAACATTTCTTCCATATGTGTGCACACAGAGTATTTACAGTACTTCTCTGTAAGTCTCTGTAAACAATTACAATTAAAAATAATGTTTGCAAAGTCTGCAAAGCTGCAACCAGACTGCCGGAAATGTATTTGCTGTTGGTCCCACGTAGATAAACATCTCTAAAAAGTGCTATTTTATACTGATATATCTGAAACACTGTACATGCGTACTGTATATATAAACTCTAGCCATTCTTCTTTTTATATCTGTGAATATTATAACAGTGTTTCACTCTTAGTTGAGGTTTGTTAGAGTTTATGTTCAGAATCAAACAGGATGGTATGTGTGCTTGATCATTTCCGGAGAGAAACAGCCCTGCTGCATTACACTAGCAGACAGAATACAGTCTAGGACTCAACCGACTTGCCTGTAACTTTCAAATGTTGTAGCAAATAATAGGAATTGGGTCGGATTCACGAAAGACTCTTGGGGAACCAACATATTCATCACATCTTTTTTTTATTTCGAACACTTGAGAAAAAGTTTGTAAGAATGGAATAAAACTACTTCTTAAGAAAACAATTCTAAGAAGTTGAAAAGGTTCTAAGGAAAATATTTAGCAACCTCCAAATTTCTTCTTGGGAAACTAAAATCAAGCCCCTGGTTGGCTGGCTGTAGTAAGCTGATTTTGTTCAGCTATCCAGCCTGAAGGTAGTGTTGTTGCCCTGCCGGGGCTGCATCTGCCAGCCACAGGCGTCTTGGCTCCATCCCTCCATGTCAAGGGGTGGGCTGGACCATTGGGGGAGAGGATTGCCCTCTTGGCCTTGGACCCACACATCTGTGAAAACACTGTGGCCTGAGCAGCACAGCGGGGCCCAGACGAGGCCCTCCTGCTAGACATGGAAGTGTGTGCCGAAGGCTCCGGCCTGAGTGTGAGCCCGAGTGGGGCACTAGACGGTGAGACCCCCCGTGGTCCCGCCTGGCGTGCCGTCCTGAGGAGCAGTGTGTAAACAACGCAAGCTTGAAGCGCTTCAAGGCAATTTAAAGTCAACAGCGTAGCTGGGAGAACACTTTGGATGGAGTAAAGCGCCAGTGCTTGTCAACAGATGGGGGGGATTGCAGCTTTGGAGAAAGCTAGACTAACTTCACTGGGTGGACCATTCAACCTTCTCAGCACAAAATACACATAATCCGATGACTTGAACCCATACACAGAATAGCAGAGGCAGCGCTCACCCGAGGAAAGTATACGGTTCCTTTGCTCTGTGTGAAAGGTATCTCATAATAACTAAAGATTATAAAGCACCTGCACATCTGTGACGCTATAGCTTGAACACACTGTTTTATTCAAACTTGAGCAACAACAACCTTGGCTTGGGACCAGGGGGTCCCAATCAAGGTGCTGGGATAGTCACAGTGGATCGCAAACTTAAACCTAATTAGAAGTGTGCAGGTATGTCAGGAGGCTGTACTTTGCATATCATCACTGTTAAGTTAACAGTTTACACAGGCTGTGTTTAAAGATGAGAGCCACACCTAGACAACTAGAAGCACAAATAAGAGTACATTCAATAAAAGTTTCAACACTGATACAGAATAAGCATGCATATGTAAAGGCCACACTTCCAAAGTCCACATGGGATTTGAGAGAGCTCACTTTGGTGTATGTCCCAGCTGTAGTTAATTTGGCTTGGTGAGAGAGGTGAGTCAAAGCATAAATTTCTCCTCACAGTTTTCTCTCCACTTTTCTTCCTTGCTCCATGTACCTGCAATGGGACTCGCGGCCATGCTTAGTCTCACAGTGAGTCAGTTGGCAGTGGAAATTTCCAAAGCAACACAAAGAGAGTCTGTGCACACCGGGGCATTCTGTGCGCGAGTGAGGAAAACCATTGCATGGACTGTTAATGCTACAGTATATACAGTAAAAGTAACAAGGATACCACAGGAATAACCCTGACCTCACGCTCGGCTTTGTGTGAAAATGCACGGGATGTGATGCTAAGGAAGGAACAATGTGTGATGTTGTTGTTTTTTTATTCCTGATTTTTATTCTCACCAAGATGACTCAATGGTTTGAGCAAACACCACACTAGACTGGGAACTCTGGCTCTTTATTTTCTAGTCTAGCCTTGGTGGAATATATTTATTTCCATGTACAAAATTTGCACCTGCACACCAGTGAAGCAACACACGTTTTCTGAATAAAATGCATGGGGAGAGACCAGCATGAAATAAAACGTCACTATAGCCCTAGACAACAGTTTTATAACGGATTTTGAAAAGTAACAACCGAATAAAGGCCTAGATCCCTCAATCAAAAGATCAATCAAGTATTCACCACAGCAAATGAGAGTGGTTGGTTGTTTGAGGAGTTCTATATAACCTATACAATAAGATTGTGTTTTCATTTTGGTCCACTCCACTCCACTAATAACGAAGCTCCCAATTACTTTAACTAGGCGGTTTTATGACAAAACTCGAGCGCACAGGTTTACTACGAGATCCAGGCCGCCCCACTGTGCAGCCCATACCACTCCGCTAAAAAAGGAAAAGAAAGACAGCAAAAGGAAAGAAAGAAACAGTTTCCCCTGAGGTCATCATGAAGTCCTCCTAATAAGTACCCTGGAATAAACAGTTTGAACCGGAATGTTAACTAGTAAACACTCTTCAACCGGGGAGGAGGGAGTTGGGTGTTGGGTGTTGGGGGAACTCACCCCTGAGACAAATTACCAAGGCACCATTAAGCTCCTCCGTTTGCTGAGCAAGCCCGGCATACCAGAGCCTCGATGTCTTCTGCTCTTCTCTTTTTTCTCCATCTCTCTCAAACAGGTTTATGACACTTCAAATTGGCCCTGGGCCCTTTGCCTGCATCTGGTACTTGTTAGGCTGGGGCCCGAATGACAGGACGCACGAGAAGAACGCTGCATACACATGGCCGTTCGTGCCATGGTGTTCAAAAGGCAAATAGGATGTCGATTTTGAGATTGGCCATTAGCAGCAGTATAGTAGCATGGGCGTCTTTGTGGGATGCTTCCTCTCCATAGTGTACGTAAAAAAAAAGAGAGTTGTGGTCAAATAAGTGGACATATTAATGCTGAGGTAAGGGAAAAATAACATGCAATGCGAATATGTGGACTGCTCTATAGGCACTATACTAGGAAGTATGGCCCGAGTCTGCTGGGGAAGATCTTTCTGGCCTTCTGTCATCTCTTTATATTCAACAATGTTGTTAAGACACAAGGAAGAGTTTACATCTTTTACAAGGGATATGCATCGCTAGAAATAGCAATGGGTTGTGCAAGTTTTATGCTATGTTGCTTTTGCGATTACACAATGAACAATGGGACAAAGTTCTCTCGAGGCCTTTCTTTTTTCAGTAACAGTTTCGATTTGTTTTAAAATGACATTCCTAAGTGAAGCAAAAAAATATTCATTCATATTTTAAGGCAATCAGCGTTGGCGACGCGTGCCATGAAGTGTGCCTTTCTTTGATTGGGGATGAATCAGCTTGATCAGCTTTTCCGGCTAGCACTGTTCCAACGTTACACACATCTGCATAGCAAATGTGTTTGTTTTCACAATGGCGTACACCTGCTTGTCCCGCCTGCTGCCAACTTTACAAGTGAAAACGGAGACCCAAGGTCCAAAGACTAGACATCGCTTCACTACAGGATACAAATTGTGAATGAAAAGGCAATGGCGAATTCAATAACAATGCGGTTCTGATTGTGCTTTCATTCCTTGATGATACAAATGAAAGAGTGGAGCTAGGGCAATGGAATGGATATAACGTTGTAGTGGTTGTTGAAGCCTTGCAGCACACCTCCTATTGACAGTTTCAACCGGAGGTAAAGTTTTCTGACAAGGGACAGAGACAGAGAGTTGAAAATACGGAGAAAGAAAAAAAATGGACGGTCGATTATAGAAATCCCGCCCATCCAACGCGTGTCGGGACGGTTGGCGCCGGTCCCGGTCACTGCATGTGTGTTCGCTTAGGTCGGGGAACAGGATGTGACAAAAAGCTCAATAACCCTGTGACAAAGAGAGAAAGCACGCAAAGTGTGCCGTATAAACAAAGCAAAAGCCACTGTAATGGGGATGGTATTGGTTGCACTATTAAAACAGACTTTCTTTTTGTCCCAGTCAGCAGGTTCCATTCTGGGGTTGACATGCAGACTCGCTGGGAGAGGGTCTGGCAAAGAAAAACTGTTTGTGAGGTTTCCGCGTTGAATAGTTTTGATGCACTTCTGCTGCCTCAGGCTATAGAAGAAAAAAGCCAAAGCGAGGAAAAAGAAAAGGTAAGAAAGCCTGATTGTAGAAGAAGGTAGTAAACCAACGACAGCGGCTCCACCTCGAGTTGGCAAGCAGAACCGAGTCTTTATTGGCACTTCATTTTCTTGCTGGTTTTTGATTGAGATTTGTTTTTTCCCAGGCCCGACTTGGCTGTAAAAGTTGGAAATCAAGCAGCACCTGCATGTGCATTATTAAGGAGGTATGTTTCCTTTAACAAACAAGACACACACACAAACATGCACACACATACAGCCAATGTGTTTTCAAATGACACTTGAATAAGCTGTATAATCAAAACAGGATGATCCCCATGATCATGGAGCCAGTGTAATGCTCTGTAATGATAATACAGTTAAACTAAAAGCTGTATGAATGTTGACTTTGCTTGAACTAAACTTTGTCCTTCAGTCTGAGTATGCATCAGTGATGAAATTCAGCCAAAGCCGTCTGACCCCCTTAACCCCGAATCCGTCCAACACCTTAAACCAGTTGACTCTCTCAGAACATAAAGTACTCGTTATCGCTCTTTGGTTTGGCAATGCCAACCCCTTACCCCACTTTAGACCCCAGGGGACTAATCTCCCACTCCAAAGGCTCACATGCACTCCGATGATCAACGTGGAGGCCTTCGACAAGTTTTATAGGCCTTCGTGGCGAACCAGCGTGACCCAGTGAACCCTCCTGCTCGCGTTACACCCGAGGTATGTCGCGATGAGGTCATTTCAAGTAAAAACACACAACACCACGCAAAACTCCGCCCAGAAGTGGGGTACAGAAAGCTGAGGGGCTTCTGTGGGCCAATAGGTACAGAGCTGGAAGATCTGAGGAAGGACTTAGTGAAGGTTCACCACAGCCTCCCACAACATCGTCATCTCCGTCGCACACAGCCGTTTTCTCACAAGTCACAATTCCTGACATAAAACACACAAGCTGCACTCAACCCGTGACCAAACTTCCACCACAACAGCATGAACAACGTTAACACACAAAGAGTTGTGGTGCCCGCGTCGCTTTCTAATATCTTAATCGAACGAGCATGCGAGACCCCCGGACCACAGCGAAGACCAAGAACCGCAGCGCAAGTGTAGAGTTCTGTGCAGAGGTACGCAGTTTCTTTACGCATGTCTTCCTTTGCACCGAACACCATCTGTTCTGCTGTTTTTTTTTTTGTGTGGTCTGGCCTTCTGGGTGGCAGTCAAGATCTTCCCGAAGTAACAACAGCCCCACCGCCACGGTCCCTCACAATTTACTGGAACTGCTGATGTGAAGATCTCTCAAGACACACAGCGTACCGGACGATCTGTCCCTGCGTATTGCCGAGCTCCTGTCAGCCAAGCAGAGCCAATGAAAACCAGTCTGTGTGGAGCCGGATGCCATGACAATTACCTGCTCAGAAAATCACAATTTTGCTGGAGACTATAAAAAATAGACATTGGAAGACTTTTACCTTGAAGTCAAATGTGAACTTATATTGCTTTATTAAAACACTCTCTCCACAGAAATATGTTGACTGAAACCATTCTTTGCTAAATCCTATGGAACCAGCTCAAGGAATGATAGAGAGCTTCCTTGCCAGCAGATGGGAATGCGCAAACAAACAGCAGACTCCAGACCTGCACTTTTCGGTCACTTGAAGTGCAAAGTCAATGGAAAAAAATATCATGGTGGCCAACCATCTTTTGCTAGACTTACTTATGCAGCCCTTTTCACTATATCCCCTCAAATGTTAACAGGGGAACATAAGCAAAGATAATATCAGATCAAACTCTGGTCAGGAGCCAGTAAAATCAACAGCCAAAGACGCATCAAGCCGGAGCTGAAATGAAGGGGGGGGGGGGGGGGAGCATGCAAAAAAGGCAAACAGACAGCTCGCCCGTTTGCCGTCTAGGGTCTTTTTTCCAATAACACAGAAGTTGGCTTTGTGGGGGGGGGGGGGGGGGGGGGGGGGGG
>JAOPUA010000161.1:6029366-6039602 GCA_027122455.1 Trisopterus luscus | reverse complement strand
GTGTGTGTGTGTGTGTGTGTGTGTGTGTGTGTGTGTGTGTGTGTGTGTGTGTGTGTGTGTGTGTGTGTGTGTTTCAGGTCACTTAGTAGTGTTTCCGCACATCGGTTTCACTGCCGTTGAGTAAGACACTATTGAACGAGATGGAACAGAGCTGTGTGCTTGCTAGTTGCCTTCACTCAAAGATTTAAAGGGTTCAGCATTGACATGAAATAAGGCATCGCCAATAGCACAGCCGATATACAGACTTGTAAAGTCAGACCAGTCAGCAGGCCTAAGCTAAATCTAGCAGCTGGTAAATGATGCAAAACCTCTGTCGTTGACTTGGTTAGTAGAGGGTGAATCACCAAGCACCAGGGCAATAAATGTAGCGCCTCCTCTTTCTCATTGGGAAAAATAAGGCCGCCGCCGTATACCCATCATTGTTCGGCCATCGCAAACCTCTTCATCGCTTCATCTTCTGACTGGCATGGTTGGACTGGGACTTGGTTGGACTTCTTCCCATTGTCCATGTCGGGGAATTTACCAGCTGTTGGTGACATAGTTTGAATAGAGCAGCCACTGACGCCAGAGCAGCGGCCTTTATGAACCCGACAACAACCTTTGACCTTGTGCTGACCCACATGTCAGCCACCTCGTAGCTTTAAAGTGCCAACGAGGCGCTTAGCAGTGCAGGAGCTAAATGCTAAAGCTAAACTGACTCGGAAGGAGGGCAAGTAAACATTGTGAATGGGATAGGGGGTGGCGGTATCTTGTAGCTTGTGAGGGGACCGACACATGGCCCAAGTCTATGCCCTATGACCCAAGTCAACATAATCCTGGATTGTCTTACTGTCTAATCCTGAAGAAAGATGGATGCGATGAGGCTTAGAGCACACCAGAAGTCTTCTCCATTTTGTGATCTTTACAAAAGATTTAAGAGATGGACTTGGAGTGGAAGTCCCCAACGTCAATAAACGGCAACTCAAATCCTTTTCCAAATGTAGGCATGATACTACTGAAGGGGATTTTTGGGTTGAAATGATCGAGACTTGATCGTTCAGCTTTGTGGAAGGCAGATGCTAATTCACCTTTTAATTATTTTAGAGGTTGGAAAAGGCTGTGCAAAAAGCAACATTAGCAGCCCAGCTTCAACATGATTAATCTGTAGCAGCTAAAGGAGGTCAGGGTTGTAAATGTATGGCTCCCTCTCTGTACCTGTCATCCAGAAGACTGATATGGCCATGAATAGTTCATAAGCCTGCAGGTCCCTCAGGGAGGCTGATAATGCTGTGTGTGAAATTTGTTCATTTTCCACCAATTTCACTTGCAATGCGAGACCAATGCTCTCTGGCACAGCTAACAAGGTGGCTCACAGCCGAAACATGGACGTTTTATAATAGTTATGATGGAGATGTTTATGGCGGGATAACAGTGCCAAAAACCACCAGCAAAAACGACTTTGCGCACGCATACAACACATGCGTGCACAAGGTATTATTACAGGCACTCGCCTGTGATGAGAAAACCATACATTGAGCGTGCGTATAAAGTGAAGCAGCACGCTTTCCTGTGCGGACAAATGCAGCCTCGGGCTGTGGTTAAGTGGGCGTCGCCAGCCATGGCCGTAGTATCAGTGAATGCGATTGGTTACATGTTGTGCAGTTGCAGTGCTTGGCTGCCAGAATGATTTGTATACACAAATTTGTCGTGTAATGCGCATTAGTGATTTTTGCTTGCAACTTTTCCCAGTAGTATGCCACCATAGATGTTCCATTACATGTACACATTTTGGAAAGGGCCGGGGTGAGTTTGGTTGGTAAATATTGTCCTTTAATCGAAGGTCTTTACACAAACTATAGATGTTTCAGTGAGAAGTTTAATTTGGGAATGTTTTTTGTTCTGCATCCATCGTAAGAAGCTGCATGCGAATCCCATTGGACTGACTTGGTCTTTTCAATAGTAGAATAAAGCATTACTCTGATAACTAGCCTAGGAGGTACCCCCACAGAGCCACCCCTGGTGGAAGGGGAGCCTGATTTCACCTCCTTTTAAAATAACTACAAAAAGTGTATTTCAGGTCTGTCTAAAACCCTCTAATTCATCTTTTGTTATGGAGAAAAGAGGGATGCGAAGACTGCGTTGTTGCACACCCCACAGTCAGCAGCACATTCAACATTTCCCTGACCTGTTGAAAGCCATACAAACGCTAACAATAAGCAGTGCAAATGCTAATGAGGGCTCACGACAGGACAGCAGTATCGCAATGCTCATCCTGACCTTACGACAAAAACACAGTAATGCACCGTGGAGAGTCCGCCTAGCAGCGTCCTCCGTTAAACAAAAGCACACATCTGCTGCCCGCGGCATAGGGATTAAAGGACAAAAGCAAAATGGGTGGAGGTTAGATTTGAATGATTGACTGATACCAAAACAAATGGTGAATGTGCTTGAAAGAGTTGAATTTGTCCTTCTTAGATTTAGCAGCACATGAGAACCAGATACTACTTTGGGCCAATTCAGGGCCTCATTCCAACTGTTCACTCGTATGACAACTACCTTGTGGACCACCGTGATAACAATGTTGAGCCCTGATGTTGCCCTCCTGTTAATCAGTGACTGTCCCTATGGAACAGTCTCATTGAGCAGTACAACTAAATAAGTGGTAGGGGAATGACTGTATTGATTACAGTATCGTCATTTCCTTACCATGGCTTTAGCACGCCTACTATTGCAGCTTGTGAATTTAGAGGAGAAACTCTGATTATGATGGCTGCCAATGGTAATAAATGCTCTGCTCCGCAGCACAAGTCGATAATAATGTGACAAGACAACAATTCCTCTACCTATCAAACTTAACTAGACCACACAGACCACAGTAGTAGAGTAGTAGTATGCGGCCAAACCATCATGCATAAATACACATGTGGAAATAACTTACTCCATGTATCGTGGTGGGTTATGATAAAGACGCCATTATCCAAACTTATTCCACTTTGACAGACTGCACATAGAGCACCGTAAAGGCCTTTTTTAAACAGCAAAAACAACAAAGATGTCTATCGCTGATGTGAAACGGTCTGTTGATTCTGCTATCGAGGCATTATTAGACAAACTGGATGGTATATTTTTTTACTGAAAGAAGAACCAACGACTGTACTTCAAGCTTTTGCTGAGAAGTCCCGTTTCTTTGCCATGATTGATTGCAGTGCTATCCAATTGCGTCCAGAGGCCTTTTGGTCTGCGCCTGTAGGTGACGCCCTTTGGAAAGCGAAAATGAAACGGAGAGGTTCCAGCCTAATTACATTTTGCAATTCATCTGTAGATGCCAGTATGCATGCGGTCTCCGCACCAAGAAGTGTTAAGAGCTAAGGGATGTGTGCATTTGGCCAGCTCTTTAAGGACAAGGAAAAATATACACTGACTATCTCTTGATATAACTACCCAGCCCCTGGTACCATCTCTTTATTCGGCCTACATACAACCACATTACATACAACTGGGGAATAATCCTCTATTTTTTGGATAAAGGAAATAAAATCATAGAAAGATGAGAATCCATCCGTAAAATTACAATTATCCGCCAAAATAACTGCACCAGTATTGTGTGTCAAATGAATTGAAATTACCCTTCACCGCAAATTAATTAAAAGTCAGATTATCGGCTGCCCTCTTCCCAGCAAGTTGGTTAATTAGGCCGTTAAATAGACAATAACATTTGCAATGGCGAGAAAAGCACCATTCTTTTGCTGGTTCCAAGGGAACAGGGTGACAGACTGCAGAAAAATGTGTCCACACAGGCCTCAAATTAGATGCTAGTCACGAATTGGATTATGAATGACTACTCTTGCAGTGGTCATTTAGAGTGAAAAACCACGGGTGATGGAAAGAAATGCATCCATTTACACATTTAAATTAATCATGCATTTAATCTTCCCTTGCATAAAGAACAAAGTAACTACGAAATGCTGAGGAAAGAACTACTGTACAAAATGTTTAACCATTATTCCTCTGAAAGGCCTAATTGTAAAAGACCTTAGAAACACAAGTGAACTAGGGAGCACTATAAAACGAAATCAATTTCCCCGTTTGCTGAATTCCTAACCCACATGCAAACCTTACAAAACAGCAAAAATCAAGAACTGGGTGAAACAGTTGCTTCTTATTTTAAAGCTGTATCCCAGCATGCTGTGATAAAAGGGGATTTAACCAAATGTATCGTTGGGAGGCCAAGCCTTTCCCAGGAGGACATGTGACCAGGGGGGCTTGGGGCCAGACAGCAAACATGGAGCGTCACACTAAGGGGACATGCTGGCTTTCACTGGGCCTCATGACACAATTTTCCAGGACTGGAATGGGGGACTCCCACTTATGCTGGACATTTCAATTTCCGAGATAAGAACAGATTCACTGTCAATCATCTTTTATGATAATGACGCAACGTATACCCTGTCAAAGTCACAGCAATATAACCTGATCAGCAGCATTATAGAAACATAAATCAACTATTATCATGGCCACAGGAGTTTATGATGAATTGCCATAGGGTAGACAAAAAAAACAACCTATCATAAGGTAAAGCTGCTCATTCATGGTAGTAGCACGCTTGACAGTATCAACATCATGCTTAGCCTTAAACGGACAGATCAACAAGAAATGGTACCTCAGCTAGGTTAAGTACGTAGACTGAAAGAAATGTTTTTGGACCTAGCTACACAGGCACTCGGCAAGAACCCTATCGCTCAGGTGCTTATTAATCAGATAGGTGGAAAGGTTCTTGAAGAGGTGCTGTAACCTTTGAGCCACAGCATTGCGTAATGTTTGCGCTCACTTTCGGCACACCTTTAACTCTCCTCAGTTACTGTTGATTTACACAACCTCAAATAGGCTAAAGGCTGAGCTTGAATGTATAAACCACCATGCAAGACGGTTGTTAGTGTCTGAAATACATTGCCTTGCATATATGCAGGTCAGTCAGGCTTTAAAGAAATAATAAAAACACATTTGTTCAGCTGATATGGGCTGCCAGCCAGAAGGAATGAGACCATACGAAAGGCTCCCCACACTAAGCAGTGTAATTCGGTCACAGCCCTGGCAGACATTCTGTGGTGCTTATCACTGGGGCATCCTGCAATCTCTGCCAATCACAGAGAGCAGAGGAGGAGAGCGAGTTGGGGGTGGGGGACGGACTTCCTTCCGACTCCATTCATGCCATTCAGACCACCTGCTGTGCCTGTCAAAGGATTGAGTCAGGGTGGGCAAGAGAGAGAGACATCTTCAAAGAAGAGCTCTCCCTATAGTTCTCTCCCTGTCCAGCAAACACAAAAGCCACAGTACCATAGACATCCGCTGAATACTGCTGACTTAGACATCATCACAGCTTTGTTGTTCACTCTCCCCCAGACATCATCACAGCATTGTTGTTCACTCTCTCCCCCTCCAATGTAACCCCTCACCTCAGGGACATCTTTCCTTGAGGATTAACAACATTTTGGCAAGCTAATGGAAGCATGACAAACAAACCACGCATATAATGTACACATATGGTGAACACTATACAGCAAGGGATGTTCAAGGAGTGGAGATCCTTCAGCCCAGCTTCCACAGCAAACACCACCTGTGAATGCTCCTCACTTAGCTGCCAACAGGCTACTCCACTCCAGCTGTCTGTGTGCATGTGTGAGAGAGAGAGAGAGAGAGAGAGAGAGAGAGAGAGAGAGAGAGAGAGAGAGAGAGAGAGAGTGTGTAAATGGGAACCGGTCAGAGTGTCGTCCAGGGTAGTACTGCACAGACTGAAGGATTACCATAGAGGGGGATTACTGGAGGACAACATAGCATCTACACACACATTACTAGAGCACACCCCCAGGCGAGTAGTAGACACTTTGAAACTCCAAGTATGAGGGAGGAACCACATCAGTACAAATTAAACACTAGTAAAGAGGCCACTAATATGTATAATCAAAAGGAAGGTAACCTACTCATCATGTATCCATCCATGTATCTATATGGCACGACTCAAAATCGATCGGTGTTTCAAGTGCCAAGTAAATGTTTGGAATAAAATAGGATATATACGTCCATCACATGTTGTAAAGTGTGTGGGCCAGATCACATAGGCCTCAGCACGGTAACGTTAGGTTTGTATGTGAGAGACAGAGTCGTAGGTTAACTTTGGAAGGAAAGCTTAGGCGATTCCAGGCAGCCACCATAACACAAAGACGTCTATTGCTGTCAGTTCAGGTCGCAATGGGTTTTTAATTCAACTACCATGCCTTTTTCCAGTTAGGCAAGGCGAACAGACGTCTTGGACGATTGTTTCAACTTCTTCCTATGTTATTAAACCGAGGCAGTCAGCGAAAACGTAACGCTCCAGCGTTGACTTTTCAAACTACTTTCGGCTCCTACGTTCGCTTTTTAAAACACGTACCTTAAAAGAGACCTTTAATGCTTCGGGGTGAGGCTACATACGTCCTGTAGCGTTTGTTCCACGTAGTTTATGGTTAAAATCCCGGAGGAATGACACAACGAAGGCTGAGTCGACTGTGAAATCTCAGTCTTCGGTCGGTCCCATGGCGGCTCCTCTCGTGCTCCCACAAACGTACAATCCCAAGGTCCCTTGTGTTAATGTTCAATCACAAGGATCGCCCAGTCGTTGCTGCATGTACATTAAATACCGGGATTGCTTCACGAAGGCGGAGATCGTCGACCATGGAGAATAACAAAAACAGGAACCGGCGAAGCATCCATTGAGCCCCACAACAATAGAAGTAGCAGCTAGGACGAGGCCAGGAAGAATCATCCCCTTTAGCGAGGATTTCCCATGCACTCAATATGGCCGACATCCCAAATGCATATTTATCTGGAAAATCCACACTGACCCCCCCGTTTTCCTGGCAACTTAACTGTGCATAGTTTTTGAAATATATATATTTTTTGACATTTTAAATAAATAAATAAATACTTAGGATAAACACAAATGTGTAGGGTCGTTTAACCTTTGAACCTTAGATGAACCAAATCCAAATGGCATTGGCGCCCTCTAGGCTTTGGTATTGGAAACGCACACTGTTAAACTTAATAAATCTCGCACTCTAGCCTTTGGGTTATCCGCGCATTACAATAAAATGTAATGAGGCGTTTCTCTGAAATACCTTGCATCAAAGGATAAATTCAATTAATTTGATTATATATGATATAATTCGCCATGGTAGGTGTGAGTTATATTTATTCATCCACACAGTTTACAGACTTATAATTTTACTTTTTTTTCCCTCCTCTTTTTTCTTTTCTTTCTCTCTTTAGCTCCATCCTAAGGAAGAGGAATTAGGCCACATGTGATTCTTTTTTTGGAGTTCTGACTTTAAACTCCAGAATTCTGAGGTCAAACTCCAAATAAAAAGAATTCTGACTTTAATGTCAGAATTCTGCCTTTACAACTCAGAATAAAAAGAATTCTGACTTTCAAGTCAGAATTCTTGTAGTAGAACCACTAGGCCTACATAACTAAATACAATGCTTCAAAGGCTTTTTCTTGACGAGTAGCACATGTGAGTTTGAGGAATGTCTGTGGACACTGAACTAATGACGTACTATGAACCCTGAGTCACGTTTAAAAGCCTCATAAAAGGGTCTTCCAAAAGAAGGACGTTTGGCTGGTGGATCACTTTGCAAACCATCCACCTCTCTCATAAGTTCAGACGTTCACTCAAGGTCACGGATGTTTAGTTTTGCGTGGGTCTTCAGAGGGCTGTATAGACAATCCCAGTTCTACAGGTCCTTATTGCAGTGTTGGTAATTGTGGGTTTATTGTTCAAGGTCTAGCCATCTATTATCTTCTATCTGTCTAGTTTTCTGTCAGCATCACTTTGTTTTGTTTTCCCTCTCTAATCTCCAACGTCTATCTTACAACCTGAACTTATA
Organism: Trisopterus luscus; assembly: GCA_027122455.1. Lineage (NCBI taxonomy): Eukaryota > Metazoa > Chordata > Actinopteri > Gadiformes > Gadidae > Trisopterus > Trisopterus luscus. The sequence goes on along the minus strand of JAOPUA010000161.1, from coordinate 6,031,703 downwards.
TAAATAATACATGAACTTATCAAGTGAGTGCACTTTTAAACTCAACAAGTGAGTAGGCCTACACCTTTTGAGATTCTTACAACATTTCAGCATTATTATATGTCAGAAACCTTTTACTTAGGTTACGGATAGGCCTAGCTGTTTCAAAAAAATGTATTGTATTTAGCCGTTGTTAGATTTATATGAAAAGTGTTAACCGCAAAACCATGCATTGGGGGTTTCTGAAAAAACACACGAGTGATAAAAAAGGTCCATGTCTTCTCAGTAGGCCGTGGCCGTGGCTGTGACTTCACTCCTGAATCAATTATTGTTTCTGCGGAACCAGAGCACAGCCTTATTGTAGTACTATACGACACAAATATACACATTGGCCATACACAAAGTAGGCCTACATTCAAAAAAATATGTGGACTTATATTAGTAGGTCTATAACATTAGATAACTGTATCTGAGAAGCACTTTGAACTATACAGGCCGCTCTGTAAAGAAAACCAATAAGAAACCATTGGGACCAAGCATGACAACCCATCCCATGATGATTGCCAACTATTCATAAATTAAACGGCCCAGATAAAACCCACTTCGACCCACACTATTCCAAGCTCTGGCAAGCTCGCTAGGCCGACTAACTCTGCCATGATGGGCTCAAGGTCACAAAGAAATCTTCAGTTGAATATTTTTTTTTGATAAAAAAATACATATTTCACATCAACATCATACATTTAAATTGCCTTTCCTTCAGTTCTTCCTAAACTTCTGGATCTTGACACGTGGTTTGGTTTTCGCAGAAGCCGCCTGGTTACCAATCAGTTGCAGGAACGAACAAGCCTCTCCCACTTGCAGCTTTAAGCCCCTCCCACTTGCAGTTTTGAGTCTCTCCTAATTGCAGGCTTCCGCCTACTTGCAACCCATGAGATTATTTCAATGTAACTGACTGCCCCCTGTTCGAGGAGGGAATTTAAAACAAAATGTGTTCCTGTTGATCCTATATAAGAATGTTCCTTAAATACATACTATTTGCCCTATGTTTACCCCTTTGTTGGTATTGATCCAAATGAGGTGTACTGACTTGAATATGTCATACATTTAATTGGGAGTTATAATGATAATAAAGGTCGTTATCGCTAGGATATATATCTTGCTTTGATGGAGTTGGGCCTAGAGAGTTAGAGCCTCTTGTTTCATTGCCATTTTAGGTGGTCTATTTCCCTATAGAGAAAGTATATTGGCAAAAAAAAAAAAAAAGACTTCTCGGGAAAAAAAAGCTTTCTCGGTGATTCATCCTCTGAGTCAAACGGTCCGCATTGTGTCCTTCTCCTCCTCATGGTGGCGCCATTTGTTAAGCGATTTGTCTGGACACGGCGAGAACGAGCGCACGGATTAAGGTGTGAGTCTTTCTTTAGTTTTAACCCTTGACGACGCGTTCACTTTATTTGAATCACGCCCTGGCACAAAAGTTGGGATGGGCTGCTTGGCGACGGCTGCGTGTTCGTCAAATTGCGTCAGAGACATTTCTGACGTGAAGGTATTGAGGCTGAAATGAATTGGAATTGGCGCAATGTTAACGGGCCTTATAGACCGGTGACAAGGCGCATGGCCGGGTAGGCCATTGGGGATTGGAGCCCACGTACATACCGTTCAAAGGCCTATTTTAAATAATTCGGAATAATTATGACACTTTCTGTATTATAACACTTTGTAAAATAGGCTTACACCTGGCCGATTCGTTTTTTGGGGTGTGGGTTTAGAGCTTTAGACCTAGCCTACCTATAGCCTATATAAAGGATATAAAATAGGCCTGGTCTATAAATGTATCTTTTTAGGTTGCGTGAGACTCAACATATTGAAATCAGATTTAAGCAAAAGAGGAGATTCAAAGTCATGACTTCCATAACCTAGCCTACATTTTATCAATCGATCTAAATCCGCAATTCATGTTTTGTAATATTATAGATTAATAGGCTTAGTGGAAAAAATGACTGGACTCAGAGAGCTACAAAATTGTTCTCGTCATTTCAGCACTGGACAGTTCCCGTTTCCCGAAGCCTGGGGTTTCTATATCAGAAACGCGGTCCCAAAGCATGACTCCCCGAAGTCCATATCACGGAGACAGCGTTACCATCATTTCTCACAAAAAGGCGATCATTTCCCAGCTCAGCCATAATCATAAAACCCTAATTGGAGTTATCGATGACGCGTGGGAGACGCGATTGGTCGTGTTGAGAGCGAACATGATTTGTGCTGACCGTCACGTCGGCTCGTGTAAAGTTCATAAATGTATGCAATCGACCGTTTCAGAAGAATTAAGTTTCGAAGTAAACTTCCTTAGGGGGTGGG
>JAOPUA010000161.1:5859009-5875890 GCA_027122455.1 Trisopterus luscus | reverse complement strand
CCCCCCCCCCCCCCCCCCCCCCCCCCCCCCCCCCCCCCCCCCCCCCCCCCCCCCCCCCCCCCCCCCGCCCCCCCGACCCAGGACATCAGCACAGAGAACAGGGCAATACAAAACAAACTGGTGCAAACCAGAGAGAGACTTTCTGTTGTCTTCTGAGCTCTTTTTCGGTTCTGTTCACGGTGCTCTGGAGCCCCCTGCAGTCTGCCGTGGGAATGGTCACGCAGTACCCAGGGCTGAGCCAGTAGAGGGCGCTCCGACACATCAATTAGCAGGGGAGAAGCAGGGATTTGTATTTTTTTTTTTACTTTTCCTTTATTACACTAGTCACGTGAAATAGGGTAATACCTCTGACTAACTTGTTCAAACAGTCATTATGGAAATAAGCCAATGTTGGTTTCCTCTAAAGCCCTCGGCATTAAAGGGGCTTCAACAATTAAGGGCTCAGTTTGTTGACAACACAATGCAGGGAGACATCCAGCCATTCACTGCATTTTGTCGTATTTGTCTATTCTGGTATTTCCAGTTCTCTGTCATTGTTGCACAGCCGCAGAGACGTACAAATACACAGTAACACTAACAGGCCCAAGGGTTGTGGAGAAGGGGATCTACTTTGAAACATTTACTTAAAAAGGCCAACGTTAACAAGCCTGTAGAGATGTTAAAATGTATCAAACAACAAGTTCTATAGTGACGTAAAATGATGATATTATTCTCAAATAATGGTCAATTCTTTAAAACTCCAAAGCCATTTTCTTACATCATAATTATTAAATGTATATATGTATTTAACAAACAAACTAACCAGTCTGATTCTCAAGAGTCAGGTGGTCAGTGCATTGAGGCCAAAGTGCAAACAACCAGTTTTGTTTTAAACTCCAACCCACCTTATACAAGAATAGAGCCTTGTATTGTGCTCATGTGAAATACTGCTCTACATTGTTTAGAGTTCAAGAGCCGTGAGCACACACACACACACACACACACACACACACACACACACACACACGGTCTGTGACACAATCCAAACTTTTCAAGTGTTATAAACCAAAAGAAAAAAACTGATCCTGAAGTAACAGAGAAGCCAATATTAAAGTCTCAAGGCTTAAGCTGAAAGCAAATGTGGGTTCTTATTTGTAGAACTGGAACTGAAAAATACATCATACTCTTTCTACATGAAACACACAGCGTGAATGAAGCAGGGCTGTAAATTTTCACATAATTCGTATCGGACTTTACAGATGTCGATTCAATGATTTTAAACAATCACCACGAGACACACAGCGGGGGGGTGGTGGTGGTCCTTACGATCTGGCTGGAGGAGAGGCGCAGGGACTTGCGGTAGGCGTGGGGGCTGGGGTGGACGTGGCCCTCCCCCTGCTGCTGCTGCAGCCTCTCTGGGCACGAGGCGGCGCTCACCTCCTTGGACTCCTCGTCGCTGGACGAGTCCCCGGCTTTGGGCCTGTTGGGGCCGCAGAGGGAGAGAGCCATGCCGTCGTCAGGGAGGGCTATGAAAATGTAGATCTTTTTTTTTTTTTTTTTTTACATTGTTGTGTACGAAAGCTTCGTTTCCAACACTACAGCAACAAGGCTGTTTTAAAACATAGCCCACTTCCCTAGCACAAACACATCTACACACATCTGTGTAGATACAGAGCGTGTGACGTTTATTTGTTCACAGAAATCTTAACAGCTACGGTATACAAACAAATGCAGTGTACCCAGAGTGCTGTAAACCCATGTAGCAATCCAACATGCAACCTGGCTTCTGAAACTCGTGTACTGAATGAGGGGTTTATGGTAAACCCAGTGGGCAGAGTGCTGGAGCAGGTTAGAGAGCGCGTCATGTGACTCACTGCATGGCCAGCTTCTGCTCCTGGGACAGGGAGGGCCGGCCCTCCCCCTCCAGCTGGGACTCCTCTTTGGACTCCATCTTGGCTTCAGACTGCCAGGGAGTGAGGAGACAGGGGATTAATACATATGGAAACAGTACTGGATCAAGGATTTAAATTACTGCGAAAATAAACATAAATATATGTCCAAAGAAAACTTTTGGGTAATTTATTATTTTATTTCTAACCCTTTTCAATAAATTAACTATTTTCTTAAAGTATATGCCTTGGATGCCTGCGAATTCTGATTATGCTCCTCCCTAGGAACCCATCCAATATGTATTGGCTAGTTGTTTGTTTATTTACCTCATAGAACTGTGAATCAACCAGTTCGATTTGATGAATTGGCCAAACGTTTGTCCATGTGTTTCTGATACTTGCAGGTTCCAAAACAGACACCTGCCAATGGCTGATGGTTTTTACAATTTGGCAGGTAAAACAATTCAGGGCTACATCTAAAGTAAATACTGGACCCTGGATGCTTGTAGCAGAGGGGATCACACCTGCTTGACGGTGCTGTCGGCCCTCTTCCTCCAGAACCACCAGCGGCCGGACTTCTTTGGCATCTTCTCCTTCACCCAGGCCTCCTCCGTCGCCTGGGGACACAGAGGGAATATGCTGCGTTACACTACGCCCCTCAGCTTCCCCCTCAAAGGCCTCAAAACAGAAGACACACACTGAGTGGGGCTACTTCTCATTACCTTTGGCAAATTCTTCTGAAATGCTTGCATGCTTAGGATCAGTGGGGCGGCAAGCGTCCAGTTGTAATATCTAGAAGTACAACAAAAAGGAGGATTTTTGTTTAATGATTGAAATCAAAAATGTAAACGGCCTCTACGGAAACAAGTATTTGGTTTCATAAGCGATGGGGACATTTAGGTCGTCTGACCTATTGGCGATCTTCACGACCAGGTTAGGGTTGTCAATGATGGCTGGACTCTCAGCAAACTCCTGATACGTGATGATATGCTCCATGAATTTTTCTAGGGGAGAAAAACATTTGGACGGAAAAACATTGGTTACACATAAATGGGTAATAAGGGCGATCGTGTTACCGTGGAAACACGGCTAGACATTAACTTTTACTACATTGATACAGTGTACTTTCACTTCGCCATAAAGCCTCGCCGAGGTAAACAAGCAACAGAAAACCACCCCAATCAACCAAGGCCGTGTTTCCCAGCAACGCAGTGTTCAGGTTGCTGGGTTTCTTCAATAATAAGCCAAGTTATTTGGAGTTTGATTCAATGTTTGATGAATGGGGCAGCTCAGTGGCTCCTCCGGCTAGTGCCTCAACCACGCACGCAATAGGCCGCATAGGGACCCTGGTTCAGCTCCAACCTATGCTACATGATAATCCCGGTGTTCTTCAACCCACTGTCCTGAATCTCTTCACTGTCCGGTCCATAAAGGCACAAAACAGTCCATCAATAGCACTGATCAGTGGGTGGAGCCGGTGATCCCCCGGAAACAGGACCCCACTCGATACGGCCGCCCTCGGAGCACCCGTACCTTTGGATATCTCGGCGTTCTCACTGAGGCCCCCGCACAGGGAGAGGGTGACGTCCGGGAGGTCGCCGGCCGAGTCGGAGAGACACTCGGTGCCGCTGTCGGCGGCGGCGCTGCCCACCGACTGGGGGGACTGGGAGCCCGAGCACATCTCAGAGTCCATCCAGTGCTTGGTGGCCGCCTCCGCCTCGCTGCAACACAACCGCACCGTTCATTTAGAAAAGCGCTTTTCAGGACGGTGTACGGCGTACATGGTGAGTGTGTGTATGTGTTGGGGGTCCGGCACCTCATATCACTGTTGCTAGGGTAAGGAAGGAATTAAGGAAGGCTGGAAGGATGGTAGACAAACCTTTTAGGGAAATAGCGTGCAGCCACATCAGGATCAAGTACGTTCAGGTCGTCTAGGTAGATATCTTCAGGGCCCTGGTGCTGGCTCCTCTTAGGGACACCTTCAGGGGACCAGAGAATCAAGTCAGCGGGGTTAAAAAACAACTCCCACAACAACAAAAGCCACAACAACAACAACAACTCTGAAATCAGAGAGTGAAAAACCACAAAGCCTTGCCTTTCTTCTTGGAAGGCGAGTCACACTTGGAGCTCAGGTCCCCCGTGTCTCCCGCCATCTGGGCCGTGCCCGGGCCAGCGGAGACGTTGATGGGGGTTGACGTGGTCACGCCGGGAGGCAGGACCTCTGGGGGCTCCATGGGCGTCAAGGGGGGCAGCACGTGGACCGGGTTGGGGGCGCGCAGGGCGGGCGTGACGGTGGGGCTCGTGGGGGTGCGCGGCTGGGGCTTGATGATGGCGCAAGCCGGTCGATCTCCGCCGCCGCCACCACCGACGCCAACGCTGATGATCTTGGGCGGCCCCGGCTCCAACTCGCTCTGCATCGCCTCGGAGCTGAGGATGACCCGAAAGTGGGTGCTCTCGGATGGGGTGATGGTCACCGTTCTGGGCTGCTCATGCCGCTCCTTCTTGGGTACCTGGATGGAGCGGGCAGGAGGACGTTTAGAGTCCGTTCTGCGACGGGGTTTGGGATGCTCATGGAGGATTCACCTCCTTTTAGAGAGGATAAAGGGGGGTCTCACCCTGGTGGCTTCAGGAAACTCCCCCCAGGTCCACTGCATGTGGGACTCGGCCCGGAGCATGCTCTCTGACGACCTCACCATGAGCTCGGAGTCGCTCTTCGGGGAAAAAGCCTGCGATAGCCTGTGGTGAGGAGTCAGACAGAGACACGCCATGAAGCATGATGGGTACCACCTGAAATGTTTTGAGTCCGCCAGAGGAGATTCATTGATTCAATACCCGTCAGCGTTGGACCAGTCTCCATCGGAGAAGGGGTAGCTGTCTAGGTTATGTCTGGCTGCGGGTAACTTGGGGTCGATGTCCCGCATCGTGGTCATCGATGGCGACCTAACAAAATCATAAACATAAGTTAAAAGTTTGTAAAAAATATAAATATATAATACTACCATTAAAAGCCCATTCTATGATTCTACGTATAACGTTTTTCAGAAGCGGGCTTAAACACCAACCTGGAGGCGTGGGTCACCATCGCCGTCTCCTCGTCCGAGCTCAGCTCCATCTCAAAGATCTCCTCAGTCGGTCCGCTGGAGGGCGTAGCAGCAGGAGCCGGAGCGTTAGCAGCAGCGTTAGCAGCAGTGTTAGCAGCGTTAGCACTGTTAGCAGCGTTGGCCGTGACGTGGGCCATGGGCGGAGTCAGCTCCTCCCGGCGGGGGTCGCCCTTGTGCTTTTTCCTCCTCCGCTTCTTCTTCTTGGTGGTGCCCGAGGTGCTGGTGGTGTGGTGGGGCTCGGGGGCGTCCTCGGGGTCGGCGGGGTCGTCCTCCAGGTGCTGCTGCTGCTGCTGCTGCTGCTGCTGCGCCGCCCTGCGCTCCACCTCGCTGATCCAGAACAGGTGGCCCTCGGTGGGGATGGGGGACGTGACCAGGTGGGCCGGCACGATCTGCTGAGGGAGCCGAGAAAAAAAAAAACCGACACATGGACTCGCCCTTCTCGCAACTACAACTACGACAGCTGCTACCAGCCGTCCACCACAAATAGTATATGCTGCTGCAGGTAAGACGTAAGAGCTATTATTAGAGCATCATTTGCTAGAAAAACCATCTGTCAGTTATTAAGGAGTGCAATCCACGTCGGGAATATCGTTTCAAGTTGACTGCGCCCGTCTCTCTAGGTATTCAGGTTTTAGACTTCTTCCGGCAATCTTAAATTGTGGAAAATCCGGAAATGTGGGGAGTAAGGTAGCAGGAAGTCGAGGGTTTAAAGTTGTTGAACTCTTGCCCTTTTCTCCTCTATCTTCATAGCTCCAGTCTTACCTGCAGCAGCTTCAGTATCTGCATATCGCAATAGATAAGTTGTTAATAATTAATCAAGCAAAACAACATTTGACACCATCAAATATCCCCATAATACAGTGCTACTGAAAGACAGCATCGTAATGAATCATCACCTCCAACAGCTCCAAACATCTATAGCCGGTGAACACACTCACGTTGAGCTGCTCCGTCTCCTGGACGAAGAAGGCTTCGCCGTTGTCCCCCAGCTTCATGTGCAGCTCCACCGGCTCGCCGTTGATTTCAATGTCGATCTGTCACACAGAGATAGTTAGCTACCGCTAACAGACAGCAGCCATGCTCCAATACGAAACTACTTCTACTTGTGTTTTCATAGAAAGGTTAGAAATAAAAGTCAGTGCTAACTTAACTTAATAATAATCATCATAATAATCATTAAAAAGGTACAAATAAACCACATAAGAAAAGGAAAACATAACCGCAGGTAAGATGCCAATGCACAGCGTTATCAAAACACGGCCAACAACCACTCCACGCGTTCTATAGTGTGAATTACACCCAACAGTGCAGCACGCAGAACGCGTTCTACAAACCGGCTGGGCTGTGTTGTTTCCAGGCCACGTAGACTGTGTCTGCGTGTAACACCCCCACCACCCGCCCCGAGGCCCTACTATACCCAATTATCGACGGGCCCACCGGGCTCATGTTTGCTTAAGCACGCCAGTGGACCGGGGACGGCTCAGGACTCCCAGTAGAATCACACCGGGCAGGGCTGCGGCCATTCACAGATATACGACACCGCAGAGGCTGAAGGCCAGCAGGTCAGGGACAGGTGGCGAGAGACGGCGAGAGAGAGTGAAGAAGAGCCAATTAGCCTCTAAAGAGCCCTAAGCAGGCCATTAGGAGGAATCCCTTCACAAGCAGGCCTCAGCCGCCGGTGGCTCTGGGGTAGTTGTACATGCCTCAGGTGGAGGATTATTCATGCCCCGTCAGGTGCAGGATGGCTCTTCCTCGAGTGTGGTTCCCCAGAGGAGTGACTTTATGATTACCATCGGGAAGGCCGGTCTCCGTGAGCCGAGCGATGACTTGGAATTTCAATGCATGCGGATAATGACAGAGAATAAATTACCCAGCAGCGCTTGCTTTGGCCCCCTGAACTCCTCCTCAACCCTTGACAGAGCAGAATCACAGTTTCACAGTTTCGGGCTGGTTACCAGCTCTGCCAGGCACGTTTTGTGGATAAGAATTACAGTGAAGGGGTTTCTGCCTAATCATAATAACGAGCAGCAAGAATCATGCAGCCCTTGTTCCTTGGTCTTTGCCACGGTACTAAGCTGTGCTATTAAATTATTAATAGTGTTAAAATAGAATGTTAAATACACAACAGGGCTGATGATACAATTTGAACTCTCCGCCATACCTCCATGGCAATGTGGGGTTGAAATATTCCCCAGGACAAAAATATTATCTTTTCCTCTGCAGCGTAACATGTCGTTCCTTGCCAGCATGTAGTCACTGCCTTCTGGGTTTAACAGAAAGAACACCAGACTGCACACGGTTTGAGGAGGTTGTCTGAGAGGTCAACTCTGCTGAACACCATGAATGACCATGGGAATCTGTAAACCAGTCGTTCCCTACTGGGAACATTAATCATGGCATCGCCCGGGGGAAGAACACAAGTCCACAGAGGCTTTAAAGGCTCAGAAAACCTTAGAAAAAAGGTGCGGATAATTAGGTTTAATCTCAAACTTATTTTTCCCCACAGACCTTCTCAAAGAACACCGCCTGACGATATCCTGAGCAGCCATAGGCAGGTGAGTCACAGAGATTTGCGATGCAAAACTGCTCCCTTTCCCTTTCCCTCCCCGGGCCCTCCCCATTCTGAACGTGCACTAACGCGTTGCCATAGGAACCACTCATTCATTCCTCTGACCGCCCCCCCCCATCAGCATTCTAGGAAACCGACAGAGCAGTGACCCACACATCTGAGCACACCCTGCTGACTTGTGTCTCTGTGCCATCGGAGGCTTTACAGAGAGAGGAGGAATGTGTCCATATGTGAACGGAAAAATAGCTATACATGTGCATATTTACCATAGAGTGTTCCGACACGTTTTCGAGGTGTTATCGGACGAACAGTGACGTTATTCACACAGTTCAATCATCACTATCAGTGACGGATTGAGCACTTTTCTTTTTAAACAAACATAATGTATAGGTCAACGGTAAGAAGCCCCACTTACTAGCCATTCATTTGTCTTCAAAATAAGACAAAATATAGCGTTATCATGGCCAAGAATCTCAACACTTTATTTTTAGAGCTCTTGGAAATGGCCTGAAGTGGCCTCCTTGTTGACCAGAATGAATGTCCCTCAACCTGCAGGCAGGCATGAAGAATTCCAACCATGCGCTCTCTACTGCGCTCTCTGTTCATCGCCGGTGTCGGTGTCGGTGCCGGTGTCGGTCATACCTCAGCTGTCTAAACGATTGTCTTCAACCTGTAGACTTTTAACAAGACGAAGTTCAAACATTAAGTCTGGAATGTCGCCAGGCAGCAAAGATGAACCAATAGGTATTTAAAATATGTACACACAAACACTAGAGCACTCTCCTAATATTTTCTTTACAGAGGAACTGCATCATTTAACCCTGATCCCTATTCAAATTGTGTTTTTATTGAAAACCACTTCCCTGTGGAATTATAGCTTGAGTTACACCCTGGTCGGCCATAAAGCTGGTTTGTTCTAACCTGGTTTGGGATGGGTACCGCTTGTGGTCATTGACGGATGGCAATGTCAAGTCAGAACCCTTTCTGACGCAAACGAGACAAGCACGAAGCACTGTACCCTACCCATACATTCGCTTTTCTTTCCCATAATCATTGGCTTCATTCGAATTGGCATCAATTGTTACTTGTGTCTGTGGGCTATCTTCACTCATTTATAAGTAATAAGAAAAATACTTTATTCATAACTCAACACATGCACTCATTCATGAACACCCACAGTACCCCGAGACATGGAGCAGAGAGAGGGCTTCAGAGATGCTTTTTATAGCACACAACACTTCAAACAGTGCCTGGGCAGGACCGGCATGCTGTGGTGCTGACCGGGGATAAGTTGGAGAGCAGGGGACTGATAACCGACTGCTGTGTGCAGATAAACGCAAAGTCACATTGCTGCACGCATGATTTTTTGCAGGCATCTGTGGTTTGACGTCAAAGCCCGCGTGTGCCTCCATGCATCTGCGTGTCTGCGTGCGCTGCAGTATTTGACATGAGCTCATTGTAGCGTTCTCTAGCATTGCACAAGCGGAGTTGTTAAACAGCGATGACTATCGCAGTTTAGCCTCACTGCAACAACAGTCTGACTCATGACAAACAAACCGGTATGTATTTACTCATTGTTTGCTTATGAAACGTAGTAGGGATGCACCGATGGCAGTACTCAGATTCTGAGCTCATGTACTCGTAAAACCTCTCAGATACAATCACCCAATACCTTGAGGTCTGAAGAGTCAACGTTTGAGGGTCACAGGTGAACCCAAAATGTTTTTTGTTGTAACCTGGAAATTTGTCCTATCTGATCGTCGACATCGTAATCCATTTCATTACATCACTGTTCCTGAAATTAGTCCCCAATTTTGTGAGAAAAGGTGCATTGAGGATGCAGTTTGTGTGGATGTGTGGGGCTGTGTCTAGGTAGCAGTCTACGGGCGTCTGAGAGAAAGATGACCTGTTTGGAAACTTATTGTACACCTCTATGGTGTGTGAGGATGGTGAAGCTCCGTCTGAGCACTGATTTTATTATTGAATACCCGCATCTCAGGTTTGGGCTTCATGGACACCTTTGGTATATCACTACGGTGTGTGGTGCATTTTGTATATACAATATCGCTTATTAACGCTCATACACAACAACCGTACTAAAAATGTATCCCAAAGATGCCGTAACCATGGCGAAAACACGGCCCCCTCTTTTCTCGAACTCTCATAGTGTTTGAATGCCCACTGACACAGTGGGTTCACTGGCTCTTTAAACTGTGATGGTATTATTAAGTACTTATATCAGTACTCGGTATCGGCAAGTACCCAAATGCGAGGAACTTGCACTATATTTAAATAACAAAATGGGTTTGGAGTGTCTCAGAATGGACCATGAGGCCTTTTGAGAACAGTGTGCGGTGGCGAGTGTGTGTGTGTCCCATCACATGCTCTCCTCCCAGCTCACCACTTTCTCTTTGGAGCGCATCACCCCCAGCTTGCCGAAGCGCACGTGGAAGGGGGAGCACTGGTAGGTGCCGTCGCGCTGTCGCACCACCACCACGTCGATGCAGCCGGACAGCGTGGCCTGGTTGATGCCCTTGTACAGCTCCTTGACCGTCACCAGCACCTGGCCCGCCAGCTGGCCCACGTAGTTCATGGTGTTGGTCTGCACAGAGCACAGGGGGGGAGGGGGGGGAGAGAGTCAAGAGTCAAGAGGAGCCACAGCCTGGGGGTCAAGGTACAAAGGTGAGGGCAGTAGAAACAAAGACGATGAAGGAACATTTTGTCGTTGTTGTTTTTTTTTACTGCAAAACAGTTTCGGGCTCTAATTTACCCTTTTTGAATGCCTGAACATTTCATTCAATATCCTCAACAAAAAAAAAAAAAACATTTCCTGGAAGATACCATTGTTTGTAAAAATAATATTTGACTGTATTATCTTTGGTTCTTCTCTCCGTGTCTTTATCAGTGGCTGCACTGACTGCAGGCAGCCGGTCACCCTGTTTATGTGATGTCAGCACTACAGAGCTGCTGTTGGAGGACGGCAGAGACAACGCAACAAGTCTCCAGTCCCACAGGCCGCATGGGTGTAGTCAGAAAACAACAACAGAATAATGCAGGAAGCTGCAATTCACTTATCTGCTAAGGTAGCTATACATATACCTGAAAACATGTTGTCCCAAACATGTTGTCCCAAACAACAATGTCTGGCGAGTTGGCTATGATAAAACGGGAAGGGGGGGGGGAACCATTCATAAACAATGCATTGTCTGCCCAGTGAAAGAGGCGGGAGACTGGAATAATCCTACATAAATGTAGCAACACATTAAGACATAGCTTTAGCTCCTTGGGAGCACAAAACATGAAAGTAAAACACTGCCAAATTTGAAAAAGCAACTTGTGTTTTTGGGTTGACCGAGGTCCACGGCCCAGTTTTTTTGGCCTTGTAAACATAGCATCACCCACTGACCCCGCTGCGTTTATGTAACTGAACTGGCTTGATTCTATGAATGTGGGTTCCAGATCTATTCTACATTATGTGTTGTCTAAGACAAGCGGCATTCACATTTTAGAGCGCATGCATTCAAAAGCGTAATGAAAAAGAAAAAAGGTTCAACAAAATCGAAACCCACACCCACTCATACCCCGTGAGACGGGGGAAAGGGATCGTGTGGGAGAGTCCCGCGAGAGCAAAGCCTATACAACACAGAGCATCTGTCAGCAAATGGCAGTCCTTCGTTTAAAGGAGCTCAGACGTGGCCATAACGAGACGCCGGAAAAACAGCTTCACAAAAGGAAATGCCTCCGACACAGACATTAAAGTAAACACCACTGAGTACAGGGTTCTTTTCTTTTCAACATACCGCTCCAATCTAAACATCAGGGTAGACTTAAGTCAAGCACAACTCGCATGATGAAGGGGAAGCCTATTATGCTGGGGCTTTTTTTCTCTCCAACTGCTACGTTCAAACAGACCAATGGGAACGAGACCTCCATGTCTGGGGAAAAACGAGGGGAAGAAAATGTGGCACCAGTATCACCTAAATTGGCCCCAAGGGTTAGGGATTCAAACCAGCCAGTTAGTGACTGGACTAGGGCCACTGAACTCGACGGCCGCAAAGAAGATCAGGCCGTTATCGTTTGAGTCCCAACTAGTGATAGCCTGATCAACATTCCAGAGTGATAGTAGCAAAAAGAACAAAGGGTTTTTGCTTTCACTCGTGGTTTATTCATCACTACTTGAAACATGTAATAATTTATTTAGGACACAGATACACACAGTGTGCCTTGATTGTGACAGTTCATACATGGAACGTACATTTAAGTCACTGGGAAAACCGGCAATAAGTGAGCAACATATTTTTCATACACTAAAAAGCTGCAGGGAAAAACAAGTCTTTACAGGCATTGTAAGACTACAACCAAACTAATCCAAAATCCAAATCCCACATGCTATTCAGGAACCCAAGCACTGTCCATCTGGAGAGCAACAACTTGAGCCAGAAAACCTCCCGTGGATCAATAGTGATTAAATCCTTTAAAAACCCTAATCAATTAGGGACAACTGCACGTGGCCACAATGACCCTCGGGCGCCAAAGGAGCAGACACAGGTAGGGCTGAACCATTTGGGGGATTGGGATTATTTTGACCAATATTGCAATTGCGATTTAATATGCAATTTTTTTAATTTATTAAGTTCCTTATGTTCTGCATTACTCAAAAAAGCAGTATTAGTATGACCAACACAACATTGGAAGCAGTCAACATATAAACTGCTCTTTCCTTTAAGCCAGGCCGATGTGTTGAGATGAATTGATATTATATAACATCTTTATTCAACTATTGAATTGAAAAATAAAAATAAACATAAATCTCACTTATCTCCAAATTTGAATCGCAGCTATTGCAATTTGCATATCTTGTTCTATTACATCGCGATTCTGATTTGAATATTTGCTTAATCGTTCAGCCCTAGTGGGCAACGGAACCTGTCGATCCAGACTCACCCAGGACCAGGAGGCCCTCAGAGAGGAGGACCCGTCACGCTCACTGGTGTCTGTGTTCTCCTCCCCCGTGGTGCTCCCCCCCGAGACCTCCAAGTCGCCCCAGTGCCGAAGCCTCTTCCTCAGCACAGTCACTGCCGGCGTGGTGGCGCTGGCACCAGCCGGCGAGGTAACCTCTACCTGGTCCGGCTTAGGATACTCCATCGGTGGGGCCGCGTGGTTCTCCCATGGAGAGAACGCCGATAATGATGCCATACTCTTATCATCGATGCTGTTTGAAATGTAACCCTCCTGATCGTAAACACTGAGGTGACCATGTTGCTGCTGGAGCACTGGGGTTATTGTGTAACATTATTGTTTAAGAGACTTTTTTTTCCCACCCACTGGTTCACTGCAGGAGTGAGGTAATGTGATGGGCCTGCCACTCAGTGACCCCAACCAATCAGCAGAAAAGGACAAGGCTTCCACCAATTAGGTTTAGTCTTGACTTTCTGGGTAAAAGGTTGATAAGATGCGAGCAGATTCCTGTGGCGGGCCACTACACCAGGTTTTTCTAGCTGATAAGGCCAGTCATCCACAAGCGGTCACGTGTACTGAACTCTGTTGACTTGTTCCTGTGGATGATTCATTATGATGCATGTCATCTGCCACAGAGCCAACAAATGTGATCCAGACTGGCTAAAGACTTTGACTTTTTCATGTTATTCACAGACTTTTCTGAGGAACTCTCTCTCCTGTCAGCCACATAGTTAAGAAGTTGCTTTTGTAGTAGCATCAGTGAGGATTAGTCTAAATTGAAGTATTCAATGTTCTTAGCAACGACTGAAAAATGGATATCCAAACATTATGCCGATAACATTTAGGCATAGGCTTCACAGCAAGTGATTCAATTGGGATGTGAAAGGACCTGAGCCTTATAGTCCAGTCCATTTGGCTCAAAGCTTGGAGGGTGTTGTTTAGATCTGAGGTAAACGCCATGGATAAACAATGCACACTACTGGCTTTCTATAACTAGCCATATCTCAAAATCAGCGAGCGCAAGCAATTCGGAGGTTGAACATGGTTATTGCAATCGGAAAACATGGCTGGTAGCTGTAGGGCATATCTGATGCAAGAACTGCTTCTTAACTGCATGCTATGTTCCCTTCTTGGCCAATCAAAGCATTCTGTCATTCAACTTGCCTAAAGCAATGACTGAACTTTAATCCTGTTACTTTGAACGATACGCCAAAGACACCAGGCTCTGGGTCAACAAGGACAGATTCAATTAGGAGTACGGTTTCCTATTCAACTGTTATTGTCATATTAACATCTTTGAAAATGTATTTCAAAGATGTATTTCAAAGTATTTAAATTTCTCAAAATAAAGTAACAGTGGAAGTGATTATTAATGGCTTACTATTTGTAGATGACTATGACCGCAATAAAAATTATTTTGTTCTGAAAATTCCATTTTGTCAAATCAATACACTACTATACAATAACTATTATATAATAACTATATTCAACACTCAGCCAATGAGTACAAGGGTGCAATTATAAAGCCATTATTTACAATTACATGAGCTTTTGTTGACTTCAATATTGTCAATTACTTTACCATCTGGTCATAAACAACAACATAGATGTCGTACAGTGCATTACAGAGAAAATGCCAATGAAATGAAAAGGACTATGTCAAATAAATAAAACATAAATTAGGCTCAAATAGCTCTATTGATCAACAAGAGGCAGTACGTTGAGAAATAATCCTTCACCTTATAAAGCTGAGCCTTTGTTAGAAAGTTTGCATGAGCACTACATATTTGCTCAACTTGAGCTTCACCTGTGTACACCAAAATAAAGAAAAAGAAAAAGAAAACCACTGAAGGAAAGGGAAGATCAACATATGTGATTGTTTTGAGAGTAGGGCCGAAGATAAAGTGTTCTGGGCCAAGATTCCTTGTAACTTTTTTAACGAGCTGAGATCCATGTAATTTAACTTAAGATTAGTAGGGCTAAAAACGTGTTATGACAAGTTACAGTCACACTGAACAGCTGAGCTGAGGTCGTTGACAGCAAAAGGACGTTGCCTCAGGAATTATAAAAACATGTCATGAATAATGTAATAAACTACTTGATCTTAAAGGGGCATTCTTCACAACAATGAAAGTATCAGGGCAATCGATTATTGACAATGAATGGACAATATATACAGACAGACACATACACACAGACAACACACATATACATAGTGTGTATATACATAGTGAGGACAACATATAAAGTACAAGAGTAATACGAGGCTCGGTCCGCCAAGACTGACTTCTGTTCAGCGGACGAATTGGGTCGACGACTATGAATGGACCCGGCTAACACACATAGCCCGTTTTCCTTACCAGTCAAATAACACCCGTTACCATGAGCCGATGTATACTCCAGCTTCCAGAACGTAAATGGTCCCCCTGAAGTAAACTAATAACAACGGCACCGCTTCAAGACTGTGAGGAAATAGCCCATGTTAACGGGTTTATAGTCCGCCTAGCCCCGTAGCCGGATGGATTAATCATCACAAGACGTGCTAGCCAGCCCGGGCTGCTAGCTCAAGCTAACGTCAGTACTATCGCGTCTACCACTACCACGGAAATAAAACACGCACAAACAGCATCAGTCGGCGTAATGATATCACCTTACCCGTCGACGTTCACGATGTATCGAAGATGAATTCGAGATGTGTGACTCTTCAGTCGGTCCCCATGTTTTTGAAGCCTCCCGACGTGTCCTGTCCCCGGACCACCTAAGAGGACTGGTGTGTGGCGGCTGGATGCGGCGGTGGCAGAGTGGCACAGGGAGCCCCGCAGTGGCTCCACACCACTGTACTGTTCAACTTTCCTTTACCCGTATGAAGGGCGGTATGCTGAGTGCCGATTATGCATATCTCTCACTTAAGACACCACAGTAATTGCAATTATTGTTTGTTATTATATATTGACATATTTGTTGTAGTCAGAGATTGTATGTACATATCGAGCCAGGTCAACTTTCTTTATTGGAGAATACATTCATTTTCGGTCTCAAGCCATTCCGGAGGGCAGTCCTTATTTTGAGGATTTTTAAAAAATATTTCCGTATACTTTTAAATACATTCGTAGAGTGTCATGCTTTTATATCGATCTCTGCAGTGTGCACACGTGATCAGTAGTATGCAACATATGCACAGACAGATTAATGTCCACATGTCCACATTGCACGTCCTTTTCTTCCTGTTCTCTTTCGACTCCTCCAGACGAATGGCTTGAGACTTCGGCTTACATACATGACGTCACTTAAACACAGTGACAAAATAGCGCACTAATAATACAGAAAATGGGTTCCATTCATGGTTTACAATGATTATTATTATGTATCTATTTGCGTCTGGGCGACAGTTTTATATTTGCAAAGAAAACACTAAATTACATCAACACCATAACCTCAGTGGTGCCTTGGTGTGAGAGATCATACACTGTAACAATGTAGGTTGTTATTCAAAACTATGTTTTGGTTATTGGGTGTTTTCCTTTTGTAAATCATTAATTGTCTACTTTTTTGTACTATATAAAGACCAAAAGCAACAAAAGACAAGCCATATTAAGCAACAACATATATATATTCCCCAATTACATAATCTGAGCTTCAATCCATGACGAGCAACACTCCCCCAAGGCTTTTTAGGGTTGGTTTTTTTAGCCCTGTGCAGGAAAAAGGCAGAGGGAAGCGTTGTCATTTTCTCCCTGTCATCTTTTATTCAGACTGCTTCAGCTGTACTTGTTTTGCACTGGGGTGAACGACTTTCAGAGATAGCCCTGTCCCACTTCTCTCTCTCACTCACTCTCTCTCTCTCTCTCTCTCTCTGCCCTCCCACTCCTAACATTAGAACCCCATCACGACTTCACTCCTTCTTCTCCTCGTCCTCAGGGGTGTACACGCTGACGGTGAACTCGCCGTTCTCCGTGCCGTACTTGTTGCTGACCCGCAGGGCGTATTTGCCCGAGTCGGCGGTCGTGACCGCGGCGATGGTGATGCTGGCGTACTTCCCGCTCTCAAACTTGAGCGTGTAGCGGTCATCCGTCGTCAGTTCCCTGTCGTTCTTCAGCCAGCAGACCGTGGGGGCCGGGTCGCCCCAAACGTTGCCGGTCAGGTTCAGGGACTAGAGGGGGGGAGGTGCAGAGAGGGTCAGTTTTTTTGGTTATTTTGGATGTGTTTGTTTGTTAGGGTGTTTGTGTGTGTGTGCGTGTGCGTGTGCGTGTGTGCGTGTGCGCGTGTGTGTGTAGGGGAGGGGGGGGTGTTTGTTGGTGAGGGTGTGTTTTTTGATGTGTGTGTGTGTGTGTGTGTGTGTGTGTGTGTGTGTGTGTGTGTGTGTGTGTGTGTGTGTGTGTGTGTG
>JAOPUA010000161.1:5793872-5804875 GCA_027122455.1 Trisopterus luscus | reverse complement strand
TGGTGGTTCTGGAGCCTTGCGACGAAATTTCGTTCATGTACATGCAAATGTGCTTGAATGACAATAAAGTTTGTCTATGTCTATGTCTATATACAAAGTGTTCAGCAGCGTTTAGCACATTAGGGCCTACTTTAAAAACTCGCAGCCGTATATTCTCCTATCTGTAAATGTCTTAGAAGTGTGCGTAGGCTACGCAAGCAATACAAATGACAACATCAGCTTCATCCATGAACACTCACCGCTCTCGCCTGAACTCCGGAGCGTCCGAGGCTCCCACCGGGAGGTAGAAAAAGAAAAAGGAAAAACTCCCTTGGTTGTTCTTGTGGCGAAAGTATTTTACAATCAATAACGCTAAAAATAGCAGTCCTTAACTACATTAGGATTAAATCAAGTCTTAAAACGCAATGTATATTTATTTTCCATTAGACGACAAGTGCTTGTAGTCGTTTCTATGGAAGTTCGAAATATCAGCAATTCACAGCATATTATAATAAATTTGTAGAATTCTTGTAAAAAAATAGATCGTTTACAAAAAAAGAAATAAATACGAAGTACTATATACTATACGAAGTATACCATACTATACTATACTATGGCATGAGTATGCATAAACCCTTTTTACATTTATTTCAATAAGGCTGTGGATCAAAAGCCTTTGTCTGCAAGTAGCTGTGGCCTGTACTCGGACGCTTTCAGGCTTCAAAAATCTGTCTTTCTCCTTAGAATGGCTGGATTTCAGGGGCGAGCAAAACCTCTTAAACCCTATTACAGCTTGAGCAGCACGTTACCAAATGTACCATCGGTTATTTTCCACAAGGGGGCGATGTGGTGCGCTGCCGAATTTACCGTTGCCTTACAGTAATTGTTATCAAATTATAATGATGACTAATTACAACAAAAGGACATCAATAAATATTTCATATTTAGTTCAACTATTTATATTGGCTTCTGGTTAAATTAATTATATTGCAGTTGGATTTTTGTAATTCAAAGGTCTAACTAAGTAATCTCTCTCTCTATCTCTTTCTCTCTCCCTCTAGCTCGTTCTCTCTAACTCTCCCTCTTTCGTTTCTCTAGGCTTCTTCGAGTTGTGCAATGCTCACTCCTTAATTTGTAACACCATAGCAGACAAGGTAAGACTAACTCCAGCGGTTTCTTGTTTAACAAATTACGATTAGATCGTTTGTATATCAATACGTTTACGAACAATGAATCCTCAATTTAGGCTACCGTGAGTGAGAAGGTAGGCATTTTAAGATACGCGAAGGGCACACGTCGCCCTGCACTGCATTTTAAGATACGCGTAAGCCGAAAACAAGAAGACATAGATCAAAGATTTTCTTTTTATATTTAATTTATTTATTTGTATTGTTTTGTTTTATTCATAAATATGTTTTATTTCAAAAGTATTTACAATCGTATAACAGCACTGTGAGTTAAAGATAAAAAAACAACGTTCAATTGTATTGTTTTTTATCCAAATTTATGTTTTAATTTCTTAAAGATTACAAAGAGTAGCATACATACAGACATACTGTGCTGTTGATTATTTTCCTTCACACCTCTACAGAAAAGGAGTGAATAAAAAGTTTGGTTTTCCAAACATATCAAACTAATATGTAGTGTAATATAAACTTTTAACCTTTCATAGACGATAACATACCAATGAAGTGGTAAATACAGAATAAAAATGTTCTTCTGATGAGGAATCAACCTTCATCATACAGATTTCACAACATTTGCACTCTAACACGAGAGGTTGACCATCTGTCCCCCGTTGTACGAGCAGCACTGCACACCTTGAACTTGGAGCACTGTCGACTGTCCTCAGACATCCTCTCTCTCTCTCTCTCTCTCTCTCTCTCTCTCTCTCACAGAGACAGCCTCCACTCCTCACTATGGACTTCCCGACGGAGGAGGCCTACGACTACCACGACGACCACGGCAACCTCAGCCTCAACTACAGCTACGACGACTACCCCACGCTCTGCGAGAAGGCCGACGTGCGCTCCTTCGCCGCCGTCTTCCTGCCCGCCGTCTACGCCGTCTGCCTCGTGGTGGGCGTGGCCGGCAACGCGGCGGTGCTGGCCGTGTACGCCGGCCGCAAGCGCCTCAGGACCATGACCGACGCCTTCCTCGCGCACCTGGCCGCGGCCGACCTCCTGCTGCTCCTCACGCTGCCCTTCTGGGCGGCCAACGCCGCCCGGGGCTGGGAGCTGGGCGTGGCCCTGTGCAAGGCCGTGTCCGCCTGCTACACCGTCAACTTCACCTGCTGCATGCTGCTGCTGGCCTGCATCAGCCTGGACCGCCACCTGGCCTCGGCGAGGGCGCGGGGCCAAGCCGGGGGCCCGCGGCGCCTGGAGAGGGTGTTCAGCCGCCGGCACTGCGGGAAGGTGTGTCTGGCGGTCTGGGTGACGGCGTTGGCCCTGGGCGTGCCGGATCTGGCCTTCGCCACGGTGAGGCCAGTGGGCGAGCAGAGCGCCTGTCTGGCCGTCTCCCCGACGTTCCTGGGCAGGGAGGTCCGGGGCTGCCTGGAGATGGTGGAGGTGCTGCTGGGGTTCGTGCTGCCGCTCGGCGTCATGGCGTTCTCCTACTGGAGGGTGGCGCTGGTGCTGCGGGGGCTTCCCGCGGAGAGCCGCGACAGGAAGTGGAAGGCGCTGCGGGTGTTGCTGGTCGTGGTGGGGGCGTTCGTGTTCACGCAGCTGCCGTACAACGCGGTGAAGATCTACAGGACGGTGGACTCCATGTATAACGTGGTTACCCACTGCGGGACCAGCAAGGCTCTGGATCAGGCGGCTCAGATCACGGAGAGCCTGGCCCTGACCCACTGCTGCCTCAACCCCATCCTCTACGCCTTCGTGGGCACCTCCTTCAGGCAGCACATGATGAAGATGGGGAAAAGGCTCGGAGAGCGGAGGAGACAGAGGAGGCGGCCAACGACCGAGGACCAAGCGATGGACATGTCCTTTCATTCTCACAGCGCATCGCAAGAGACAAACACGTTCTCCATATGAGGTGCATCTGGCCCGATGCTTTTACATGGGTTTACTTCTTTTATTTTCTGCTTTGTGTTCGACAACAATCCCTGCCTGGGAATAGTTTGGATCAAGTCAGTTAGGAAACAAAGCATTTCTGATTTACGTGTCCATCAATCTTTTCTCTCAATGCCAAACGCCTTACTCGATTTTAGCCTGTTGCTTCAGCAGGTTTTTGTTCTTCAACAACTTATGGTCGTGTAAACAGCAGTGCCGTTAGGACCTCTCTGTTTATCCAAACACAACAGGGAAGGCTGCAATACTGGAGAGGAGGGTTCGAATGAAATGTAAATGAAATGAAAGCAACCACATTTCGGTTGCTTGGATGTGGTTGACCAAAACCCGACATAAATCTGCGAATATCGCGATAGATTTAGCAAGAAGCATTTGTTTATCACTCTAGAAATTCTCTGCCAGAAATTGTACCTTTATTTTAAAAGCTTTGTATTATATAAAGGCTCAGGCTGATATTGGCAGTAAGGACCCTTAATAGGGGACAATAATACCAGCTGCCCTTGTCATGTGGCTTTCAGAGTTGTACATACGTTTATAAAGTAACTGTCAATATTAACCCAATTAGTATCAACCACGCTACTTGTAATTATTAACCCTTTCAAAGCAATACATTTCATGCGTCTACGTCGTTTCCATCCATGTCCGTACTGGTTTGGCAAGTGACTCACTCTGCAATTGCGCTTTGATTCAACCATGTTACCACATTGAAATGGGGAAGGAGATAACAGATCTAGAAAACTAATCTTTGATTCTACCACAGGAATCCCTGTCCTTGTTCTCACATTTTAAACTTCCCCCAGTGGGCATAATTCGTCTTTGATGTGAAGGCACTTAATTATGTGGCCTAACCGTTAACAGATATCTGGATTCTGCACTGGATTAAACTCAAACTTCAGTTTGACCAGGTTTTTAGAGACAACAGTCATCTCAGTTTGTCACATTAGTTTGAGTTTCATGCCAGTTTTAAACCACCTTTTCCCTGAATTGAAAGTGTAATCCTGTAAATTGAGAAGATACACTAATGCAAGTTAAAAAATAAAATACATTTATGTGGAGGTGCAGAAAAAACTTAAGGTCCAACAGGAAACATGTTTAATTGTAGGTTTGATCCAAGAGGGCATAATTTAAGTCTCTTGCTCTGTGTAAACATGCACGGGCATGTGTCGTCACACCAGGGAACATTTAAAATCGTATTTCATTCGGCCAACTTTTGTAGCTCAGCCAGTTTAGCTCACATTGGTAGAGAAAGGTACAAAGTACATATGCAAAAAAACAAAACACAATGAACTGAACATATCTAGGAAATGGCCCTTGCAATCAAAAAACCCTACTCATGTAACCAAGGCACTTGCATCTGGCCTATGACAACAGACGCAAAATGAAGAGACTAGGCATATTATTTATTTTTAAATTAGGCAGTCATTTAGGCTCTGACGAACTACAACCAAAATCAGTTTAGTCTTAAATTAATATGAACAAATATTAAATACATTCAATAATAACTATGAATAGTTAATAGAAAAACTTGGAAGCCCTCATTGGCAAGATGCATTACAAAGCAAAGCAGTATTATTAGATCTGGCATTCCAACATTTGATCAAGGTTAGAAACACAACCGAAACGTTCATAAATACAACATAAGTACCCATCCGATCAGAACTGGTTCTGTGGCATAGGTTTTACACAAAGTATGCCATCATCGATACCCTGTACTTTAGACCATAACCCTGTATAACATATTGTTAAATAAATACCATTCATTTCAATACTGAACAGCCACAAGTGAGTCCCATTAGAAAGGTATTACGACAATGAAAACACTGTCACAGGCCTGACGCTGAAACCTGTGCCGACATGGAATGAGAAAATACACGTTACAAGTGCAGGGGGCGTTAAGGGCTTCTCCTTGGTGAGCTTAGGGCCAACCTTAATAATTTCTTCAAGGTTTCCGATGATCCCCTGTAAACCACACGCTAGATGCTAATTTGGCATCGTCATAGACCCTTTCCCTTCCTAAGTTCCCTGTTTAATAAAAAAAAATGTAAGAAAAACAAAACACAAAAAAAACAGTCAGGTTGCTGCTGTCGCTGTGACTTCAGGCTCAACGTTGCTGCACACCTTGTACATCTCTTCATATTTGGGCAGAGGGAAAGAGGCCGTTTCAGTAAACAGAACCTCTTGGAGGTGCACCAAAGTTCATTTCCATTTAAGGGTAAGTCTACTTCTAGGATGGCAATTTTTTTTGTGTAGGAGAAGTGGCAGTGCAACAATGGAAAAAAGTAAAGAACAAAATCATCAGAGCCAAGGGCAGCTCATGAAAAGAGTACAGTTTTGTGCAGTGGCAGATTGTATTGTATATAGAGTGGCACCAACTGAGAGTCAGTAGTTCAGGATCTGCACGTCAAAGAGGTCGCACACTCCTTCGTTGTCGTCCAAGTTGAAGTTGTAGTCCACCCCTGTGTGTGGAGAGAGGCGCAGCAATGAGAAAACAAAACATGGAGGCGACCCGGGCCTGCCATGATGTTACACCGGGAAAAAGATTCCACTTGGCACTCACCATCAGTGGACATCAGCTCATCAATGAGGTCAGCCACACCTAGAGGAAACACAACACAGAGGTGACTCAAGACTTCCAGAGAATCAAGCTTTCCATTGGACCAGAACCAGCAGTGTGGGATGAATTAGCTGCTCTGCCTGGTGTAAACAGCTGCTCCCTGGGCGAGACCAGTCCTCATGGTATGTTCAACTGCATTCTGATACGCCTCGAACCCATCCCCAAAACATGAGCTAAATCAATCTATCAATAAAATTGCAGTCATTGGCTTTAGACACTGAAGCCAAAACGAATGTATGACATGATGTGGAAAGACAAAGCGGGTCACCACTGCACTAGGGCAGCACTCTCTGGTGCAGGCATTCCTCACATCCTCTGCACTGTACCCTTAAGGCACGATAATCTAAAAAGTAAAATGCTGTTTCACACGGGTAAAAAAATGTCCATCAGAATAGTCTCACCTTCCCCCCCCCGCCCCCCCAGCTCAAATATACCACTGCCTGCCACAAGTCAACAATACCAGAAGAATAATTCAGTCAGTATCTGGCATCTCTACATAAATGGTATCTCGTGGGATTATGCTCAATTGAATGACCACCCGGGCAGGGCCTACCAAGACAAGGAGATGGATGAAACTCCTGGCGTCATTGGAAAAAACAAAAAAAAAACTAGGACGTCCCAGGACCCTTATCGTACCTCACCGAAATCTCAGTATATCAACATTGGGTCATGGGGTCGCGGGGTCCTTTACCTTCCCTCTCCTCCTCCTTCAGTTGGTCCCCGGCCACGCTGTGCCTCAGCAGGCTGCTCACGTCCAGCATGGAGTGGAAGTCCTGGACCACCAGGCCGCTTAGGGGCTGCCCCGACACCATCTGCTGCATCAGCAGAGTCACCGGCTGGCCGTGGCCCTCTGCAGGACACGGGGAGGGGGGACAGGACACAGGGGGGGACGGGACACAGGGTGAGGACGGGACACAGGGGGGGACGGGACACAGGGGGGACAGGACACAGGGTGAGGACGGGACACAGGGGAGTTTACAGCGTGCTGGACCAGAGGAGGCTAGTCAAGGATGAGGATATGGCTCATCCACGATGTGCATGTTGTCCAGAGAGTGGGGAAGCAGGGGACCATATCACAATATGAGAATGGGATCGCTAATTCTCTCACGCACACGCACACACACACACACACACACACACACACACACACACACACACACAAAACTATCTATGACCGCTGCAAGCAAGCGAACAATAAACAGCCCCCAGGAAGGGTGAGATTTAATGGAGAACCACTTTTAGATTGGTTTGCATTTGATGACTATCTATAGGTTTAACACCTAATTGAAGGGGTGTTTACAGAGGAGCCGGCCACCCCTCCCCAAAATGAACCAAAGCCTGTAGCAGTCCTTCAGTGGTGCATAGAGGTGTGTGTACACTGTACAAATTAGAGAGCATTTAGGTGTACTCGGATGATGTTCGGGTGAGTCCAGATCACATGGCCCTTACAGAGAAATACTCATCACGCACTACTCAACAACAACCTAAACCAAGCATCGCCGTTTCCAAATAAACAAATGTATGGCGACAAAGTACAAAACAAAATTGTCCTCACTCCACTGAGTGTGTAATTTAGTAGTATAGACAGTCCCAAGAAAACCTCTTCAGAGGGCGGGTCAGGACGTCTGGTTCTCCTCTGATGGGATCCATCCTTGCGTGTTTTGAATAACTGTTGTAACCCATATGCTCTGAAGCTGTGACTGGAATCCCTCCAACACGGGATAACCGGGTGAAGACAGCTCAGTCCTTTGTCTTTCTTGTAAGAGGCACGCTTCCCTACAGCTGGAACAGATCAGGCTACTTCTTGCCTGGTCTTTTATTTATCTTCTATTATCTTACACTGCTGCTAGCCAGCCATTCCAGCACTGGCCTGCACAACCCTGCAGAGTAAATGTTAGATTGTGAATTGAACAAGCAAATCCAGAGTGGATATGCAACCAAAGTGAAGGAGATGATATCTCCTTTAGGTCATCCAACAATGTGATGTGTCTAGGGGAACTGTGTGGCTCGTTGTAGCACTTGAAGCAAAAAGCCAAAGATAACAGAGGAGCTTGATTAACGGTTCTACGTACTGCAAGTCTACCGCGATTCACAGTGTGGATATTTGCATAGCCGAATGCATTTATACTTCCAAACCACGTTCATTTGTACAGGGGGTAGTATAGCATTTACAAAAGCTTAATGTACCTGAACAGACAACCAAAACAAAAAATAATTTGGAAAATGTTATTCCAATGCACTGCTGAAAAGTGGTTGGTCTATCACAACCAACTGAAAATAAATTGTTTGGATTTTGCCTAGCCACTTTAATGTTGCCGTTGAAAACCAAATGCTACATCAATTGATGGCCATTCCTTGCTCAACCAATCGCTGATTAATTAACACAAGAGGACTGGACATCAGCATGCACGCATTGGTCCTCGACAGGCGAAGAGGTGTGTCAGGGGTCTCTGCCAAGCCAAACCAATAAACTCAAATTAAGTTCCAGTGAGTTCCAGTGGCTCTGAATAAGTCTGAATAAGTGGCTTTAGAATTAGAAAACACATTGAAAAACCTTCCAGTCACAAAGTAATTCAAAGTGTATTCCCCTCGCATGAACAGAAGCTAGGCTAGAGTCACTCAGCATGTCACTGGAAGTGGCCAAAGGAAAGCATATTCTAACCTAGAGAACTCTGCTTCTGGAGGCACAATGATGAATTTGGAAATAAACCAACTACTCTGAATATGGGTAAGACAGGCAAACGCAAATTCACAATATACCTCGGCATATCCCTTTCGACACCATAAATCATTTAGAGGCTTATGCTCTAAAACAAATGACATATACTGTACATTTACATATGTGAGCATTATTAGTTTGTTTGTTTGTTGGTTTCTTCATCGCCATAACCGAAAGAGGTTGGCTTCCTTTATCTGGAGGGTGGAGCGGGGAACTCGATTTGCCACTTCCTGCTCGCTTAAGGCACACAGATGCCTGTTAAGGTCTTCATGAGGAAAAAACATGCCTGGCAGAGAAAGCAGACCCTTTGATCTGCAAATGAGGGTGGGAGCCTTTTTGCGTAATACATCTCTCTAGAGTCAAGCGAGTATTTATTTGCAGTGTTCAAGCTGCAAGACTACTGTGGCCAGTTTAATCTGAGCCATTAACCGTGTTATTCATAGCACTCGATTGTTTGTTGTTTTTAGGAGCAACTTAGGAGCAACAACAACAACAACAACACCCACCAGCTCCCTCCTACTTACCCATCTGTATGTCGGGAGGGCTGCAGGAGGGTGTGAGTGCATCGTCTTGCGGCGCCATCTGGTGGTGGTGTTGGCCGATGTACAGCGAGTCAGGGCTGCAGCCGGAGGAGTAGTGGGAGGAGACGTACGAGGAGCAGGAGGAGGTGGAGTTGAGGGGGAAGCGCTGCAGGGTGGCGGGGGTGTTGGGCGGGGTGGGCAGGGCGGAGGCGTCGTCGCCCGGGGGAACGGAGAACACCACCGGCTTGGAGGAGGGCGTCTCCCTGTTGATGAGCAGCACCTGGATGGGGGCCGTCTGGCTGCGGAGGGTCACCTGGTACCTCTTCTGCCCGCTGGGGCCCTGGGGGAGGGGAGAGGGGAGAGAGGATAGGATATGACGCGGCTAGGTGTGGCTCCATACAGAAGAATACAATGTAGACGTTTAAGTGTAAAGTGTTTTTTTAGAAACACACAGGACACATCAGGATGTGTTTGAAGTCTACATTAATAGGGTCCAATCACAATCTTACTAAGAAAACTGAAAGCTAAAGCTGAAAGCTTCCTATCCCATGCAGGGATAGGAAGAATCCCACGGAGTGGTATGTAATGTGCATCTGGCCACGAGGATGGCTGGGACTGCAACCGGTGGTGGCGAGACATATCATACTCACGATATGCCTCAAATTCACTTCTCAAGAAAACTAGCAAAATGCGTCACTTCTTCTAAACTGAACTGAAATACCAAATACATAAATACATTTCCCAGTGTACAATTATGTTTGAAAATCTAGAGGAGAAATGCATCTTACGAATTTATTGATTGGAAAGGGAATGGCTGAACGTTACATGGATCATGCAGGAAGGCAACAACCGGAGAAAAAACAACCAACCATTTCAGGAAGTGGCACCTCCAGCTGGGTGCCCGAGGGAGCCACCACCGCCAGGAGAGTGTCCCCACTGAAGGCATTGCAGATGTCGTCATGGGTCACATACTTATACGTTCAAAGATTGTTAAGGAAATTCACACCTCAGTGGGAGAAAATACCTGAAAAACTAGACCAGATTAGCCAAACCCAGGCTACCAGTAATTACATGTTGCAAGCATAATCTGCGTGTTTGTAGAAGGCATTCCCATCACTAAACAATGTCATACAGATCACTTTTCCCTTCAAACTAAATCAGTGGGGCCACTCAAGTGGGGCTAGAGTTACAGATTCTACAACTCGAAACCCATTAGGTTTCATTGTAATGACAGGAAATCAAAGTTAAATAATCAGTGGTCATCAGTGGAGAACACTTAGGTTGTCCCGGTGGAGTCCAACTCTGCATGCTGCAGTGATCTGTGTAAATACCATTGGACTCACATTACAATATACACTGTTTGTTCAGCATAACGGATGACAGTGGGACCAATACGATTACAAATGGAGGAACAAGAGCTACAGTCTAAATCAAACCCGCTTTGAAACAACTAGAATGAAGTATTATGAAGATTCCCTATGCTGCATCAAGGATGTGCAGTCACGTGATCCTTAAGATCCCATCCACCTGCAGTCCCGTCAAAATTGCAAACAAACGCCTCTCATATGTCACAAATGTTCAATGTCGTGACGATGGGCCATCACGACCTCAACTCAGGTGAAACTGTTTACCAGGACATCCACATTTGTAGAGCTATTTACCTATTAGTGAGATAAGAAATAAACATCCCAATATTTTTTAAGAGACACACATATTGACATAATAATCTGTTGTTAAAGCCGCCAGGGGAGTCAGAACATCGGTGTACCATGATCACCTGCAAATTCTCCACATGGTAAGTGACCTCAGAAAGGATATGTGCATGTGATGGGGTCGTGGCAGAGGTGCTTGATGCTCTGCTCCAGCCAAGCCTTCCTGTCGTCCAGCAGTCTCTCCTGGGCCTCCAGCTCTGAGATCTGAGCCTTGAGTGTCTCCACCTGCTCCGTCACTTCCTCGCTCTGGCTGCCCATGTTCTCCCCCCTGAAGACACCCCCCAGAGATGGATGAGAGAGATGGTTGAAATAAATAAAAACACACACACACACACACACACACACACACACACACACACACACACACACACACACACACACACACAC
>JAOPUA010000161.1:5634573-5645997 GCA_027122455.1 Trisopterus luscus | reverse complement strand
TTTGCCATTCCTTGTGCTAGCTCTGTGAACCAGTCACTTTAAAATAAGACCATCATTGTTGTCGGAAGTTGCAGAGAAGACGGCGAGACGGGGAGTGAGACACAGAGGGAGAGCCGTGTTATGCTGTGTTCTGAACGTCGCAGGTTTAGATTCCTTGTGTAGACTTTTCAGTACTGTCTGTACACCTGGCCCGTGGCGAACCATTGGTGCTGTTGGAGCATAACAATTATGTGAGTATTATAGTCATTGGTTTTCCAAGTCATGCTTATCCAGTGCCAATCAAGAGAAACTTGCCCTAAATACAGTTTTGTAACATTTA
Organism: Trisopterus luscus; assembly: GCA_027122455.1. Classification (NCBI taxonomy): domain Eukaryota; kingdom Metazoa; phylum Chordata; class Actinopteri; order Gadiformes; family Gadidae; genus Trisopterus; species Trisopterus luscus. The sequence continues at coordinate 5,645,678 of JAOPUA010000161.1, read as the reverse complement.
CCTCAGAATGCATTCAGTGATACAAGTAAACCATAGCGAAAATAAAATATTCTGTCCTATCAACGTGTTGTGTTTCCTTTTAAACATTAACTTAAGGGTTAAGTGATATTTTAAAAACAATGAATGAACACTTATTTTCACTCATATACACACAAACAATAGTATTACAAATGAACTTACATTTGGATTATGGTTGTTTATAAAACAATAGACTACAGCTAACTATTGAAATAACAAATCTGGCAAATTGTAGCTTTAACTTTACTCTTTTCATATTGACATGCAGACTGGCAAGCCAACTCCCACAGGAAAATGACTGATTGTTGGGCTGGACACTCGTTTATGACTGCCAGATGCAGCCGTATCGACCAGCTACAGGCTCTCCAACTCTTAATACTGCTTTAACACTGGTGTATGTCAGACTTAACACTGTGTGTTAGGGCTCTGACCTGGACATGACATTCGACACTGAAACACCTTAAATATGTGGACATTTCTACACTGAATATACAGAGAGGAATTTGAATACAGCTTGAAGGCAAGTTGCATTTGTCCTAGGCCTGGTCTATTTGGCTGAAAGACGATATAACTTGATCATAATGATCATATTGATCAATATCGCTAACTATTGATCATTTTAATTACCTAAAAAGACTAGGAATTACCATGCTGGATTTAAACACTTCTGTTTAACACTTAATATGACCTTACACTCTTCATTGATAGAAACTCCAATGTTGATATAATGAAAAACACTCAAATATTGTAAACAATTATGGAAGTGTGTTTGTGTAACAAATCCAGCTGCTAGATTTGGTGATCCTGTCGCTTATCGATATATATTGAACATGTTTCTTATTGATATTGATCAAAAGTCTATCGCGATACGGTGATGTTTTATTGCCCAGGCCTAATTTGACCTCTAAGTGCCTTCTGACCACTGGCCTTTGAACCGAGATGCTACCGGGTATCATGGTACTTTCTCAAAGATCCTCCCTGGCCTTTGAGGTCAGCAGTTCAGTGTGTTATGTGACCTGCTCCTGCATAGCAGTGCTGTCAACGTTCTCACAATAACCACTAATTATATCACTTACAGACATTTTACAAGAGCAAGATAGAAATGCACCCAAACAGCAGTAAAATGCCCCGCTATATGATTAAACTAGCTTTGATTTATAAATTATTTTGTGAAAGGAGTAGAAATCTGTGAACAACTGTAAAACAAGCAAATCCACCGTTTAACATGAGCAAACAAAACAACTATTTTGGGAAGCAGGAACTTGTAACAAAATAACTTGATTTTCTCGTTATTCAATTCTAATGAAATGTCTAGGCTGTAGATTAATTTACAAACTGACCCCAATTATGCAACTATGGCATTTTATTATAACAAGAGGCGCAAAAACAAGTTAAACAAACATGTATTGCATACAATTGCCATGAAGTGGCCAATCATAATCACAATGACATTATCAACATAATTACCAGTACCCAAAACAGCAGTCAATGACCCTGAACTAAAATCAACAGTGCTTTAAAAGGGAGTCACAATATAATCTCTTTAGCATAACAGAAAAATAAAGCATATCAAAACTACTTTCCACCTTTTTTAATTGCCAATCAATTATGAAACCACTGACACACGATCGATTAAAAAAAAAATCGATTATTTAGCATAACATTTTGTGCAAATTCAGTACACACAACCTTTTTCTTTTAGATAAAAATTGTTAGTAGTAGTACTACAAGCATTTTGCGATAAACCGTTGCTCTGATCAACAGTAGAATTAACAACAAGCAACCAGTTTGAGCCCAACATAAACAAAACAAACAAATACATTTAAACATCTTAAAAAATAGTAGTATTATTAATACTAGTTATTGTTTAAAACCCCTATTAATTAAGTCATACTGTCAAATACAATGTAATTCTCAGAATACTGGCATGTCCAAGTTGGATTGATCAAAGAATACTCTGAATTAAGAGTATTTGTGTGTGTTTCTCTTTCTTCTGAGCATGATGTATACAGTATCTCCAAATAAAACTCGGAACCTGCCGTTTTGACAAAATGACCTCTTTCTGTGTTCTAATCATATCTGAACGTTCTTGAAATAGGCCTTCCATTACACTTGATGTAATTAACCATAAGAAATATTTGTTCCAAAAATACGGCAATTTACTAGAAACACTGTATGTATATTTGAAGATTTAATAAAGACATTTGTGTGTTTAAAACACATTTTACTTGTTGTTTTCATGTCTAGCTACAGGTTTTATCAAATTAATTACATGTTGCGTTACTTAATAGATGGCTAAATTTGATTGAACAGACTTGAATGATTGATAATGACAGGTGCTATCACAGTCTTGGTCATGGAATGCATGACAAAGCAAATACAAAGGGCTTGAAAATCCAAACTGACTCTAAGCTCGAGAACTGGTTTCTACATTTCTCTCAGTGACAATGATCTTTTTATGTTGCGTAACAACGTTTTGGCTCCCTACGGCTATAGGCGTGGTCTTGACAGCAGAGTCCTTGTATGACCCTGCTGATGAACCCGGCGGGGATCTCACTGAGAAACTCGCTAATCCTTGATCTCTGACCTCCAACCCCGCCCCCGCCAGACCCTGACCCTCCAGCAGAACCGTCTGCACTAAGCCCCTGCTGCCTCCGGCACCTGCAGACGCGGCGCCGTTCTCCAACAGCATCACCTGCTGCCTGGACAAGGATCCACCGGCGGAGCCGCCTTGAGGCACCCCTTGTGCCTTAGTGACTTGCTCTGTCATCGTGGTGATGACCGTCTGCTCCGACCCCTGCGAGACGGCCTGGCCCGTCCTGTCGGCGACGTAGCGCGGCTGGCTCCCCGCTCCCATCTGCGTCTCCACGAGTACCATGCCCTGCTGGGAACCTCCCACCTGCACCAGCCCCTGACCCAACCCCACCTGACCCACCGCCTGCGGGGCGCCTCCCGCCACCAGGACCATTTGAGGCCTCTGATCGACCACGTACATGGGGGCTGCCGCGTAGTACATGGGCTGCTGGATGAGCATTGTCTGACCAGCCATCACCATGTTGTCTTGGTACTGCATCCTTGGGAGGGTGGCTATTCCCTGCATTCCCCCCTGGACCAGGGTGGAGGATCCGGAAACTGCACTGGAGGTGTTGTGGGTGTTGAGGGTGTTAAGGGTGTTGAGGGTGTTTTGGGTGTTGATGGTGTTGACGTTGACGTGGTCCTTTTCTCTCGTGCTCTCTGTGTGGGTGTGAGTGTGGGTGTGGCTGGAGGTGGATGGCCTGGCAGGGGACACCGGCCTGGGCTGAGGTGGAGGGACAGACAGCCCCACGTCCACAGAGGTCAAAGATGAGCCCCGGCAGATCTCGGCCAAGGTTTTGAACTTGGGTCCGAGGTCATCGAGGAACTGGAGGTCGTTGTCGTTGTCCAGCATGCTGCAGCATCCCACGGAGCCAGCTGGAGACCCCTGGCCCTCATAGGCGAACGCCTGCAGAGCATCTACCTCCTGGGACTGTTGCGCACCATGGCTGGCTTTCTGCAAATACCGAAAAGTACAATTGGCACGCGTCAGTTCAAAGACAGCACAGTGCCTTGGGCGGAAACCAAAATCCTTTCCTGTTTCGTTAGGTATAATCTAGCAAAGAGGAACCCATCCATTTGAGTGCATAATGGGGGATTTGTTTTTCTGCAGTGGCCAGTCTAAATGTATTGATTTAAAACCTTTACAGACACTTTTAGAGTTAGTGAGGGCTTAGAAGAAAGACAACCATGTAGTTTGTTACTGTTCCAGGCGAAACCCCTAGGCCAATACATCAAAGTTGAAAAAGGATTTGGCAAAACAAATATGAAGTGAAAGAAACGGAAGCACCTGGTTCAACCGGATTTTAGATATTTCATTTAAAGTATGATTTGTTAGACCAAAGAAACAGCTTCGACCACAAAATGACTTGCCAGACGTCTTCCATGACGGCACAAACCAATCGTTTTGAAATAAAGGTGTGCATTTTCCAATGGCTCCTAAACCTTTTTAAAATGTGGAGGCTTTATTTAATCATGCGTTAAAAACAACTTTGCGGCCTGGAAACTGTCTCCCACGTCTTTAAACACAGCTGAAAGACAAGGCCAGGCGAGAAAGTCAACAAAAAAGCATATGTTAGTGTGTCTGACTCACGGTGGAGTAGTACTCGTGCAGGAACCCCTCCGACAGAGCCATGCCGTCGTACATCCCGCCTCTGTATACGGAGCCCTGTTGGGATGTGTGATGGCCGTGTTGCCCAGTCATGGCTCCTGCTCCTGCCTCATAGTCCGTCTGCCTGCCCCCCCGGCCATGCTGGTGGTACCCGCTGTAGTGATACATGCTTTCGGACGAGGTGAAGCCCCCTCCGGCCCCTCCGGCCCCTCCGGCTCCTCCTTCCATGCCCCAACCGTTGTTCGCACCTCCCAAGAACCCCATTCCTCCTGTTGTGTTCCCATCCGTGACCATTTGCCCATGGTCGACCTCTGTTGGAATGCTCATAAGAGGAATCGTCTATAATATAAATAAAACGTTTCTGGTCAGAAACACTGGACTTATTTTAAAGAGGCGACAAACAAGGATGTTAATCCGAGCACTTATTACGGGTCTGTTCCTTTCATGTAACTTGGCACAGGTAGTCGATTTATCTCACTAGTAACTAGTAATAAGTAATAAAAGTAACTAATAATAAAAGGATAACAATAATTAGTGTTATGAGTGACGCCTGTGCTTATGATGGACCCTTCAGTTAAAAAGTGTCTAATTGGAAAATGATACAACATTAAACACTATCAATACTTGACACGGCTGAACATATTAACTTTGTGAACCTTACCTTGTCTTCCCCCTGTCCTTCAGTATGGTACGCAATCAACTGTTCTTTTGCATCAAAGGGTATGGCCTTGAAGTTCCCCATGGCTGCTGCACCTCCACAGAGACAGAACAGCAGCAGCAGGGGCAACACTGAAAGATATCGAAAAATATATATATATAAGTCCAAACGGTTTCTGTAAAATTCAATCTCTGCCATGGTAAGTGTCATATTAGGCGGACAATAATACGGGTCATATTTGGGAATCTACAAATTAAATGTTAATCTGTAAAAAATAAAAATAAAACGTGCAGCATAGGTGTTCGCTGTTCATGCTCAGTTTCACCCAGTTGAAAGTGGACCTCACTCAACATGTTTGTCCAGTTCCCTTCCATGAAGCGTGGACACCCTAGCTTTAGTACGTTAATATTTAGCTTTTTTTTTAATTATTTTCCATACCTTATACACGTATCAAAAAACATCCATCATGACTACAATAATCAGTCTCTCTTTTACTGGGCGACACTGGTATGGGCACTGGGTATTTGCATGCATATCGTGACCGATCAGAGTCCATTCTAAGAGGGGTTTGGTCCCAAACAGCCCATGAACTCACAGAGCAGGAGCAGCAGTCCCAGGAGTAAGAGGAGGACGCCAGAGGCTCCGAATTTGGCGATACTTGTCTCGCGGGCCACGCAGCTCTTGGTGTCTTCCAGGCAGGTACAGACTAGCACATCTAGCACCTGGGCATCTGCACACGACTTGCCCTGCTGGTCCATGATCACCAGGGTCACCTTATAGATGCCTGGCCACAGGTGGGCCTGGTCGCGAAGAATGATTGTGGTCTCTGTTAGAAGCGTCCAGAGGGTTAGCCTAGCGATTGTAAGTGCTTGGAACTGTGTTTCTGTGAATAGCTTAACTGACAGCGATATATTGTCGTTTCTCTTTCTTCTGACAAATGTACTTAAAAACGTCTGCTAAATTGCATTTTCTTTTATGTAAATATGAGTCACTTTCTGGTTGCTACCGCAATATTCAAAGACAACTTTTTACAACTTTGTGAAACACAAGGACTGAAAATTAGTTGAATGACAATAGACGGAAAAAAGGATTCTCAAAGGAGGACTTACTGTTAAACGGCTCGATGGTCCATTTTTGCTTGTTTTCAGAAATCACCCTAAACTCAAAGGGGGATGAATTTGGGAACTCATCCTGGTCTACAGCGGTAACATAGACCAGGTTCTCATCAACACACATGGTCTGGCTGGTGACTGTCAGTTCTGGACAGTGGTCATTGTGGTCCTTCACTTGAATGGCAATGGTTCCTGTAGCTGTTTTGACGGGTGCGTCTGGATGGAACATTGGAGTTTGCTTAATACAATTCCGGTCGATCCCCATCATTTCAATAGTAATATACAAATTCACGTAAGGGAATGAATCATCCCATTCGGCACTTACATTTGGTGATGCATATGATTTCGGCATAGTACGTTCCATTGATCAAGTACTTCGACTCGCGATCAGGTAATTTATTCAACTTAATGTCGGCTGTGTGTTCGTCGATAGTCAACCAGCCACCGACATCCTTCAGTTTAGCATACCTGAGTGAAAGAACATTTTAAAATACACTAACTTCACCGTGCATTTTACTCACATGATCACAACACAAAAATGGGGAGAAAGGACTGCCGGGCCTCACCAAACATTGGTAGCGATTTTGGACGTGTCGGTGTCAATGGCGGCATAGTTGGTGATGATCTTGTTGATGCTGACGGTGGCGCTGTCCTCAGAGATGGTCACCACCTTGACCTTGGGCTGAAAGCGGGGCCCTTCCTTCTGGTTCACCACGTTGATCTTGATGGGGTAGGTCTTCTGTCTCACCTCATGGCTGAAGCTGTACTTGGCCTTGTTGGAGACGCTCAGCTCCAGGTTGACCACTTTGAGTACCTCGTAGTCCAATGGCTGTGGAGTCAATCGGATGAAACTTTATTGATACAGCAACTTTCATCCGAAACATTGATCCAAACTGCTTCACGTGGGGGAAGCAACAGGAACGACAAACTGGTTCAAGTCGGTTAACTGTCGCAGTCTGATGCCCAGGGATACAAATTTGAGTTTTAGGATTAAACATAACATGTCATAAATATATGGCCTGTTAGGCCCTTTGGGACTGTACCTGTGATTAGGGCTATACAAATAAAATGTAATTGAATTGAAACAAAGATGATTGCACATGGAGTGATGAATGTAATCTAAAGAGGTATGTTATTAGATGCTGTTCATTTGCATTTCATTTGACACATTGGTGTCAAAGGGGAACACAGAGGTGCACTCATACAACCCCTGCATTGTGGAACCGCACCTCAGAAGAATGACTGACTAATTGGTTCTCAAATTACGTATTTGGTTCATCAGTGTTTAAAGGAGGCAGAGCAACTCCCACATGCAGTGAATCAGCCGTGTACCCTCTGAATCATGATCACGCCCTCGTTGGTCTTGGAGTCGGTGGTGATGCTGAAATAGCCAGCTTCGTTCCCGGACACGAAGCTGAATACTGACAGCCAGTTGTCGGTATTCATCATATCCAGATCTATGGCTTTGACCCTCATCACCTCCATGTTGACCGTGTTCTCCTCCACATGACATTCGTACTGCGAAGGCAAAACAATTAAGCAACCGAAATTGTGGACGGAAAATGGGAGACAAACAAAATAGTTTTCTTGATGTTCCTGTTGTTGTGTTCGATCGCACCATTTCGTTTTCCAGAGTGGGGATGTTGTCGTTAATGTCCAGGATTTTAATCACTACGTCACCCGTTGACGACCTTCCTCCAGTCATTCCGTTCAAGTCTGTCCCTTTTACAGTCAGAGTATATGTGTCTTTAGTCTGGAAAATGGGATAAGAACATTTAAAAATTTTGTTGATTCACAAAAATAAATCATAATTTGGCCTATAATACTTTTACAAAGTGTATATTAAATTGCTGTAAGATTTACATATTATATCTCACCTGTGAACTATCATTAATAGAAATTAGTAAAATGTTAAAATGCATATGTAAACTTTACATCCTTGCCTTGCCTTGCTAATAATAATTATTATTGTATGATTATCAAATGAATTATTATAATACTAAAAACAATAATAAGAACAACATGTGAGTGAAGCAACCCCTCACCTCTCTATCGAGGGTGTTCTGTCGGACCATGACTTCCCCAGTTCTGGAGTTTATTATGAACATGGAGCTGCTGGACTCCACTATGCTGTAGGAGATCTGGCTGTTGATGCCCACATCTGCATCCGTGGCAGTCACTCTCATGACAACGGTGCCTAGAAGCATAGTTTTCAAGTTACTATGTGTTACAATCTTTTAAAGGGGCTTGCACATGGCCCAAAAACCGGCATTCAACTATAGCATGTTGGGCAACGCCGATTCTGAGCTTGACAAAGGCATGAGGGGGACTGCACTGGGGTCCCACAACCACGGCTTCTGGGAAACTGTTCATGATTGTGGAGTTTTTTTTGTGTTGGGGCAGTGTGCGAACACATTTAACTGAATAGACAGGATGATAGGATAATTGATAACGGATTATATACATGCCACACATAGCAATAAGGGGAGTTTGGGGGATACCTGCAGAGCTCGATTCATTGACAGAGCCCATCTGATCGAGCTGAAAAACAGGTGAGCAGTCGTTCTCGTCCAAGACCACAATGACCAGTTCAATGTCGTTCTCTGCCCTCTTCCCATCGGCGTATTTCGCAAGGCCTTGTAACTGAATCGGGGACATAACGACGGTTTGTTAATTTTTTTTATTATATATTTTATTTTTAATTTTTTTTCATTTTAATTTTTTATTATCTATTTTTTATAATCATCATCATTTTTTTCATGGACACTCCTTCAATACGACTTACGGTGTAGTTAGCGATCTCCTCGCGGTCCAGAATGCTATTGACTTTTACCAAGCCGGTGACAGAGTCTACAGTGAATCGATCAACAGGATTCTGGTCGGCTCCTTTGCCAGTGAGTGAGTAGATCACGCGTGACACATATTCCTTATCAGAACGAATCTATAACACACACACACACACACACACACACACACACACATAGATGAAACATTGTAAGACGGCCAGGAATAACTATGGGTGCAGGCTAACTATGGTGTGAAACCGTAGTCAAGGTTGCATAATATTCAATCTGTGACCCACTTATTAATTCTTACACATTTATAAAAGCATGGAATTACTGCCTGAGAAAGGGCAAAAAAAGAGAAAATACAACTCAATTGATTATTTCTTTTTGTTGTTTTTTGCGGTAGCTCTTGATTTAAAAGAAAACACTTAAAACACATACTTTTGCAATATAGTCCCAGTTGGTGTAGTCATAGTTCTCAGTTAGTTTCTTAGGGGCGATAATCCACTCTCGTTTTTGTCTCTTCAGCGTCTCCTGACTGTCTCCTGCCACCACCAGGATAAACTGCAGACATACAGATGATATATATAGAGTGGGACAGATAGATAGAGGGAGAGAGAGGAAGGTCACAGTTAGGGCATGACCGAGCTATGTGTCACTTGCATGACAAAACGATTGCTTGTATCCAATATGCTTGCATTATTATTATTATTATTATTAATATTAATATTATTATTATTATATAGCAATAATCTTTATTTATATAGAACCTTTCTTCACATTTACAAAGCCCTTACAAAGCCCTTACAAAGCACATAACTAGGTGATACAAGCAGACTACATGGCAATACAACACAATAGCCAAAGACATGGTCATGGTAAGATATGTGTAAAAAAATAGAACAATTATAACAAATGTAAAGGACTGTAAGAAGGATAGCAATCTGACCAAGGATGTGGATAAAAAGTTAAGCTGTATGAACTGTATGAAACATACATTGAAATATAAGTCAAACAGGCCTGTGAGCACCAGACATAGTGATAAAAAGTAAAACCTCTATATATACATATTTTTAAACTTTTTTAAAACAAACCACCGCTTGGAAGATTTGGCATTCCATACTCTAGGCCTACCTGGTGAGGTCAAACTGGGCTAGGTCAAAATATGTTTCTAACTAGGCAGCACACAAGAGGCCAACGCAACAATTCGTGTTGTTTGGGTTTACAAAGACACAGAATTGTTATTCACCACCACAACAAAAATATTTAAATGGGCTATATATTTCGTATATATTTAATTTGTATTTCATTTGTTTTTGTAAGGAACCTTTTTTATTTCACACAAGCATCTAAACTTGTCTAATCTAAACTAGTAAACCTCTAGTTGCTGTGGCATTACTGCATACACCATTACTGCATACGCAATTACTTCGTAAAACATGTGATTAATGTTTCAGTGGCCATTCGTGTCCAGTCCATTTTCCGTGCAGACCACCAACTCTGCACCACGTCGCAGGTCAACAAGGTTTGACGCAAGTCTTAATTCTGCCTTCTTTTCTCAGTAAATCGAAAACAAAAATAAACACCCAGTATGGACAACCCATCTTGTCCATACTAGGCTTTCTGTTGTTGTTTTTACATACAGTCGATTAACTACACTCAATTTTATACACAAAAGTACGCACCAAAAACCCTCTGCGCTCCAACCACCTCCCGGTGGGACAGGAAAGCCACACCTGCTTTAGGCTATCGCCCTCAAGTACTTACATTCTCACAATAAGCTCTCTTACAAATTCGATTTTTCGGTTTTACTTACCGCTAGCAGGAACGGTAGCCACACGACAAAGTTGTATTTGGACACCATTGTTTATTTGAAATGTAACGCAGAGTTTCCCCCACGCTTGAGGCTGATATTCGCCCGCTATGTCTCTTCTGGGTCTGGGTTAGACTTTGGCCCTTGGATGGCGAGCTGAGCACTATTACTAACGCGTTTAAGACATAGGCGGTGCCTCTTCGGGTTAAATGCGCACGGCTGCTGATAACAGACGTAGCGTGAATGGCTGTGTCCACTCCTACATAGCTGCAATGCTCCTGTGAAGCCTATTGTCTCTGTGAAGGAAAAAGGGGGTGGGTTACACTCAAAAGGGAAGTGGCCAAAATTAAATTCCACAGAATAGTACACTGATCAGTTCGTAGTTAGGACACGCACAGTCACGAAGTCAAATCAGATGAAAACAAAATTGTAAAAAAAACATCTCCCTGTCCCCCCCTTCTCTCTCTCTCTCTCTCTCTCTCTCTCTCTCTCTCTCTCTCTCTCTCTCTCTCTCTCTGTCTCTCTCTCTCTCTCT
>JAOPUA010000161.1:5521184-5535061 GCA_027122455.1 Trisopterus luscus | reverse complement strand
CCCCCCCCCCCCCCCCCCCCCCCCCCCCCCCCCCCCCCCCCCCCCCCGCGCCCCCCCCGGGGCCGCGGCGGCCCGGGCCCCGCCCGGGGGCCCCCCCCCCCCCCCGCCGCGGGGCGCCGGCCCCGAGAGTATTACAGCTCTACACTGTGACTGTTCTGCTTCACTTGGACAGAAGTCAGCTCTGCGGGCCGTGAAATACATCTGATATGATGAGTCAAAAGGCGGCCTGGGGTTCTCCAACAGAACTCAGGGGAGCCAAGCCGAGACTCCGCTCCTAGGGAGGGATGGCAGACATCTGCTGCTTTTTCTGGTGAGCCTTTTCGAAATGTCTCGGACAATTTCCCCGGGGAGGCCGAGGACGGCCACTCCGAGCTCCATATGGGGAGCCGGAATGAGCGGCAACAAGTCTGCTGATGACCAGCGGAAGCAGCCAAGTCAGGAGGCTCCTCCCTGCTGAGCCTCCTGCTGCTGACATCTGCTGCTGCTTTAGCCTGGCCGGCTAGTTCATCTGCTGCTGCTTTAGCCTGGCCGGCTAGTTCAACTGCTGCTGCTTTAGCCTGGCCGGCTAGTTCATCTGCTGCTGCTTTAGCCTGGCCGGCTGGTTCATCTACTGCTGCTTTAGCCTGGCCGGCTAGTTCATCTACTGCTGCTTTAGCCTGGCCGGCTAGTTCAACTGCTGCTACAGCCACACATGCCCAGGAGAGCTGCTCTATCCAGGCCTTCAAGTACTCACATGCAGAAATATACCCCCCACAAGCAGATACACATGCCCAGAAACACCAACAAACACTGAAGGCCATACAAACACATCGAGACAAACAGTCTATGTCCTCTAATCTATATAATGCCGTGCAAAGATATAAGGCATTGCTTCATAAATCACAACAACTTCAAGACACGAGAAAATAAGAGCTTTTTATGGGTCCTAAAAGTGGTCAATTTCAGTTTTTAACACAGAAAGGATCAATAGCAACAGCAGCAGAGCTTTGGGAAGGCCAAATACACAGTGCAGCTTAGCCTCAACCAAAAAACAACATTACTGCCCGTGGGAGTTCTCATGGACCAACAAAAATCTGTATGAACTTTTTTTTTTTACCTTTTCGCCATTATGAAAGGAAAATATATTCCTAAAAGCACCTTGACTGTGTTGTTTTTAATGCTCCCTCAAACCCGAAGCACTCGAGTGCATTGCCGCTGAGTAAAAAACTTGTAATTATCAACACGGTAGTGAGTGTAGTGCGCGGGTTTCATTAAAGCAAGTCATTTAATGTGAAATTCAAGGTATTCCTGCTTGAAAAAAACAAGTAAGAGAAAAACATTTGAAAAAAAAAATACTTATCTCATTAGCCCTGAAATTACGAAAAAACGATTCCTTGCAAAGCTAGACCCGCTGAAATGAAACTAAAGGCTAACGTAAACCTGCGGCGAGGGGGAAAAGCTAAATTAAACCAACAGTTAGGAAGAAGGCTAAAGTGAGATCCAGGCATTCATAGAAGATCTCTCCATCAGCGCTAGCCTATATATATATATATATATATATCCATCACAACACCTTCTTCCCCGTTCAGACGAGCTGATGGTCTGGCCTTAAATCAGACAGCCCAGGACTGTCAAGGACTGACAGTTCTGTCTCTGTACAGATCAATAGTGATAAGCGGAAATTGATTTTGAGTTGCAAATATCAAACATGAGCACGGAGAGAGAGAGAGAGAGAGAGAGAGAGAGAGAGAGAGACACAGAGTGCTTACACAGCTACACTGGCTCCAGCGTCTGAGGGATAGGGAGCGATGGTGATGATGGTGGTAATATGCCTCTCTTCATTAACTCCTTTGAGAACTGTTAAGCAATATATGTTAGGGAGAGCGATGGAGGGTGGGGGGGGTGGAAGTGTGTGCCTGTGTGTGTGTGTGTGTGTGTGTGTGTGTGTGTGTGTGTGTCTGTGTGTTAAAGGGTGGGCTGATTGAACAACATATTACTTTCTCAATGGTCTCGTCTTTATAATGAGAAAGGTTTTTTATCGCTCGGCTATGCCTTCATTGGATTTTCTCATATGGCATGTTTTCATTTGCAGTGATGGTAAAACAAGTGGATTGTAAATGATATGGTATCTGGCTAATGCTATGCTAATGCTAAAAGGCCAAGATAGCCATTGTAAGAAAACGGCTCTTCACAATTTGTAGCATTAATGTAATGTGTTTGTGGATGTCTACGAAAGTGTCTGTGTTTATGTGTGCGTATGTGTGTGCATGTGTGCGTGCGTACGTGCGTGCGTGCGTGCGTGTGTCTTTTCTGTTCAGTGCTGGAAATGAGAGAAAGGTAATCTATTTTCAATTATTTATTCTTTCCATGTCCTACTCTTGAGCACAGTCATAAGAAACTCTTTAGCGAACCCTTTTATTAAAAAAAAAGTTTAAAGGAATTTATTGAACTCCCTGAACACCAACCACGTGGACCTTGACACAGAAAACCTGTAGTGAATGACAAAGCAGCAAATGAGAGCCATTTCTAGTGCATTTGCCAAAACTCATTAGCCACACTTGTACTGCCCTGCTGCAGATCCCATTCCCTTTCTCACTGGGCTTGTGTGGCGGGTTCAACAATATTCCCATTAATCAAGCGATCAATGGCTATTAGATTGGGGCCCCGCACCGACTCACAGCAGGCACATGTGGCCCCCTGGCTTACGTGACAACCCCTGCAGTAAGCCAGGACACTCGCGCGTGTGTGTGTCGCGTGACACGCAGGGAGATGAGGGCGAGCGCCAAAGCCTGCAGAGAAACCACTTTGCCACTCTATTAGTGTGGCTCTGCCATTCAGACGGTGGACAAAACATCCTTTGTGGTGGAATTTGCTACAATTAATAAGTTATATTATTATTGTTATTTGTATTACTATTATTATTCTTAATAATAAATGATATATACTATATATAATGCCCTTTCATGTATTGCAGCTATATATAATAGGGCTGCAGTATGAAGCGCCTCTTTGGGCATTGTAGTAAGCCTGTGAAAGCATCATTAGAATGCCAATTCATAGCTTCATGATGAATGCAATGTTTATTCCGCACACAAGGAAAGACACACACACACACACACACACACACACACACACACACAAACTCAGGTTTCATTGTAAAATATGCATAAAAGACTAAATGAGTCGATGGGCCCATTTGGCATGAGAGGAGAATAATCAGAGCACTACTGTGGCCCTTAGAGATCCGTTATTGAATGCATCACAATGAACCCTGATTGGAATTGATAACTGCTTTAAATCCTAGGTCGCTCCTTTCCGATCGCTAATTTGTTCCAGGGCCACCTTTGACATGCCGAGGATTGCTAGCGTGTAGCAAGTTAATTAGCCTATTGTTAACAAGGGGTCAACGTGTATATGCTCATAACCGTAGCAGACAGCTCCAGAATACCTCTCTGATCGGTGTTCTCTGAGTGTGACAAGTGAGAGCTGCCACTTTTGTAAGATGTATATCCTAATTGTGTTCCAGCGCCGACTGTCTGCTTGCTGTAATGCTGCATTCAGGTGATCCCACCCCTATTAGCCGACTGCCAAGGTGTCAAAACAAACCTCTTCCCTTTTGCCTTTCTTCTCACAAAGTGTATTTTATTATCTTACAAACAGCGAAAAAAACACAGAACGGCAAAGCCTTGACACACGCGTTCACCTGTTAGTCCTATCAATGCGTATGCAACACGATGGGAACAATGTGGGGAAGTGGCAAATGGTTTTGAGGAAAATTGCAGTTAAACATGTGATGGGATTGCGGTAGGGGAGAGTGGCTCCCCCGTGACCACGGTAAAGAGGTCACGCATTGGACAATTCCGCCAACAAGGCAATGTGAAGTCATTCTATTCAAATGGGATCTCACACTGCTGCTCACGTCAAACACGGTCCTGGAGTGCCACTCAGGACTCGCCATTATCGTTCCGATCGAAATCAATTTTTAACCTACAACAAAAGTTCTGGCTTTTGCGTTGCTGCAACCTCACCTTTGCCTCTGATAGGCTGCTCGACTGGTGTGCGGTAAACTTTATGAACAATGAGAGGTTTTTTTTGTCCCTGACACACGGACACACCTGTCCACTGTCACATGTTCCAAAACACAAACACACCTCTCCACTTTCATGTTTACCGAGGCTAACATAGTGCCGGTTAAATTAAAGGAGAGGTTTTACATTTACATACTTATTTGTCAAATGCCAAAACAAAAAGTAAACAGAAATCGTCCATTGGCTCGAACGGACGGCTTAACAAGAAAGGTTGTATAGTAATACATGCCAAATGCCAGGGAGGTGAGTGGTGTAGAAGCAGGTGTCCCATTAAAGTCAAACCACTCTGGCTAACTGTTTTATCCTTAAATCCCAGGCAGGGGGGTGGCAGCAAAGTACACCTTAATCATGTTTACAGATAATTGTGCTCTGTCCAAATCCTACTAGTCTTCTTATTGCATCACCCATTTACAAAGGGGCTCAGAGGGCAACAATCTTGATATGAGTATAACTCTTGATACTCCCATGATATCCAGAGACCTCCCACTGCTTGCATATAAACCAATCACAACAAGCCAGGCCCACTGGCCCAAGTGCTCCTTGTGGGGTTGAAATGCCCCCAAGAGATCTCAACGAGGGACCAGAGTTCCCAGCATAATGTGATGTGTTCCACAGCACTTATTACATGGAGCATTTTTCCATATTTTCTCCTCTAGCAAGCTCACCACAGCCCAATGGGAGCCCATCAGCATCAACTTGGTATCGTTGTTGTTCTCTGTGGACAGGGTGCATGGACTGGAATGCAGTGGGAGGGAAATACGCTAAAAGAGTATCATTTATTTGTATTTGTTTTGCCTTTATTTTAACCGGTGAGTATTTTGGGTTTCAAAATATATTTTGCATACTTTCCCTGGCCAAGATCAAATAATACAGCAAGTCACACACAGTATGGAAAGACAGCACATTACATTACATGTTTTGGGGGAATACAACTGACTGAGTCAAAGAGCTTAACCAGGAAAGGCCATAGTAAGAGCTTGTACAGGCTACTGAGGCCAATTCTAGGCCCTGAATTAATTATTTCTTAACTTGAAAGGGAACCAGGTATGTCATTTCTTGAGCTCATCCTGAAGCAAATTCCAAATAGAAAACGCTAAAGGCTTCATTCCCTCAGCCAATGAGAGCATTCAGAACTGCTAATGAGAACATAGTCCTGGGAAGGAAGAGAATGTGATCATGTTGTGAAGCTTAAGACAGCGCATGTCCAGTAGTAATTCTTCATCGACCAACGGAGTTCTCTCCCATCGCCATGGCCCCACTTTTACTGTCCCCACATACTGTCCCCACAATTGTTTCACTGCTGCGGTGTGCAGTTGTCCTTACAGCTTAAAATGATGTGCCGTCGGACAATAAATCTTCCTGCTCCATAATACCCCTCTGCCTGCCGGTGTGCAGAACTGATGGGATTGCAGAACTCCCAGAGAGTCGACGTCCGCGACCGACATCCTACTGTCTATCCTCCCAAGTACATTGTGTCTGCTGAATACGGGGGCCGAATCATTTCAGAATTACCAGCACTGCCCGCAGTCCCTCACAATGCAGACAAGCTTGTTAGGGTCCCCTGCACCATGAGCCATTTCATTTTGTGATGCACTTTTACCCGGGACCTAAGTTTGATTTTGTTTTTCACAATGATTTATGATTAATGATGATTGTACTGCGTGACTTCTGGTTTGAGTCATAGAAGCTGTGCTGGAATTCCCCCATGGTGTTTAATAGCCAGCGCTGACTACTTTACTCTGGTGCCATTAAGACTAACAGTCTGTGATACCATTTGAAAGTAACCACAAAAAAAAAAGATTGTAACCGCTCAAAAGGCTTCCACTCTGATTGCTGATAGGCAGGTTTTTACAAGCTATTAAAACATGACATAGGCGTAGAAAGAGTGCACTGTGAAGGGGTTGACAGACTCCTGTTGATTGATTATAAACCACAAATTCACACTATATTTGATGTATTCTTGCATTCTAATTTGGCTATGTTATAGCAGTTAAAATTTGTATATCCTAAATATCTTTGTTGAATACAGGGAATGAGTTTGGTAGCAATTGTAATTGCTTGGCACTTGTTTCTATGAATATCTTTACTGTAGCAACAGTGATATATAGTTGTTTCTTGTTCTTCTGACAAATCTACTTATATAAGTAACTTTTGATATAAGTGCTTGCTAAATGCTCTCAATGTGAATATACATGTAATGTAAATGACAATGTTAAAGGATCTAACTGTTAAGGCAAGCATTCTGCAATTAAACCAAACATTGCTTTCAAAACAGCAAAAGGCTTCAAAACAGGGTGTAGAAAGGGAAACCCAGGGGACAACATGCCCTGACAACGTTTTGTCACACAACCAAAGGAATAAGGACACGTGTGGCATACATATGTGCCAAATTAGCAAACTAGACCAGTCTTTTGTTTATTGTTCGATATCATTGAATGCATAACTAGAACATTCATTTACTATGAATAGAACCAATTCAAATGGGTAATATTCAGCTATCACCAGCTGTCTCATGGTGTTCTTCCAAAATCTAACATTTTTGGAAGAACTGGATGGGATTGGATGGGACTCCTCAGGAAATACACCATGTGGTGTATCACCACACCACCATGGAATGGTGTGGTGAAGTGGTGTTTAAACTGTGGGAAGAAAATCTTGTCTAAGGGTTGGTTGGGGCCAGTGTTAGTAATAGTGTTAGAGTTAGTAAACAAAGCAAAAGTATGATTCTTTCAGAGTTAAATGGATCTTGCTTGTTGTAAGAGGCCTTAGGCACATGACAAAGAGAGGAGGAGGTTTGAAGCCTAATTTGAAGCACCACTTCAAACAAATATGTCAAAAGAGTTCTCCATAACCACACTGGAAAGTTCAGAATGAATGTGTGGCCATCGCTGCATTCACTCCATGAGATGCGCCAGATCCATATCAAGTGGAAATGACAGTGGTACTGAAACAGTCATTGAAGAAGTGCTAGCTGTGTCTTTTTCACAGCAACTGGTCAGCACTGTGTGATCCGACTGACAATAAGCCTGGCATATTAAAGTACCTCCATATGTAGAGTGGGGCCAAACTGGTTGGCTTGGCATCTCAAACATTCACCCTTTTATAGAGAACACTGTTGCATTTGACTGAAGGACTAAATATCCTACGAATGGAAAAACATCGCAAAATTGAAAACGGAAGACCTCAGTATTAATACATCTTGGTCTAAAGTAAAAACATCCATTAGTTGGATCAATGGTAGAAATATAGCAAAAAATAAAGCAACACTCCATATCCAAATTAGTGTGTGAGTGTTTGAGCCTTTTTGTATGAGAACGTGTGGAGATGTTAACAATGCATAACACTGCATTATCGCAGTTACCATTACTTATCTTAGGTCTCACTAATGGGCAGGCTGCCACTCTCAATGAGACGAGATGCAGAGGAAAACATAAAACTTAATCCAGTTCTCTCAAAAGCGTTGGACCATACCCGACTACTGCCACAAATATATATAAGATATGAAACGATACAACTTTATTAGTCCCCCGTAGGATAAATTAGTTTGTTGCAATAGCCCAGCAGCAGTGGAAAAACACAGGATAACAAAAATTCTAAGGCCAGAATCTACTTATCAAAGATGTAGGGAATGGAGTGCTATTATAAAGGAGGCTCTATATGACCTGAATGAAGGACAGACCAGGATAAGACACATGAAAACAAATACCTGAATGAGGCAAATCCAGACCAGAAAATACAGCAATTACAGGGCTGTGCATAGACATTGGGCCAACAATTGGGACCTTGTCAATGTTCTTGTGTTGATGTTCTGTTAAACCTACTTCAACGACAGCTTTATGTATCGCTGACACTGAAAAAAGTCTAGTCAAGTAAACATACATAGACCCATACATAGATTGGACAAATCGTGAAATGTTGCATCTTAGTTACAAACTGTTTTATGTGAGAAAAGGTTTCACTTCCTGAACTTATATTACTGTAAGAGATGTGGTTAAGGATAACGAAAACAGAACCTGTTTGTTTTGGGATTAACAATAGAATAGAAAGTTTGAAGTGGTTTGCAGGTGTAAGTAAGCACCTGGACACAAACCAATAACTCTCGAAAAGACAAGAGTCCCATGTAGAGATACCATTTGTTGTAATACGTTCATTGTGTCTACACTTGAGATAAATATTTAGTTTTCTTTTATCACAGAGAGTGAGACAGAATATTTATTTATTTTTATTTAATAAAAGTGTTAGATTACAGTTCAGTAGTTATTAACCAACCTATATATCGATTTGATGTTCTTTGTAGGTTTATTATAGTACTCTTTCCCAACGCAAGCCTTGCCATTACCTTTTTCCTTAGTTTATGTATACGTCAAAAATGTCTATACCACACAAATATACCAAACAGTAAAAGTCAGATGTGTTTAAGGGTAACGAAAGCAGAACCTTTGGCAGATACCCTTTATGCTGCGTATGCAATACTTTTGAAGTGGTTTGTAACCAACCAGCCACTGCCAAATGTTTGCTTCCGGGGTAATGCACCACAGGGATGTGGTGAGATAGCCAACAGCTGTGCAGTAATCAACAAACCATATGACCATGGTTATTGTTGACGTCATTTCAAAGTTGATGGTTTTTCTACTCTAGTTGATGACAGCAGAATAAAACGTCCGCCACCAGAGAAACCTTAATGTTCTCTCTTGGACGCTGGTATTCCTTTCTTCACTTCAGCAGTTTTTAACTCATTCCTCAGAGATGATGGAGGGAAAAGGTTCCCCCACCATTGAACCCTGCTTGAAATTGAGTGGCAAAAAAGAGCTGTCCGAAGTTCAAGAAAGAATGGACCAAACATGTTATTCATTCCGTTCGAACACCCAAGAGACCATACCCATTTCCTGTTCAATTATAGAAACACCACACACACTGTGACTGAATGCACGCCAGAAGAGTTGATTTTGAAACAACAACCCACAAGTCACTTTTTGATACTGATGGCCAGATTTGTCATTTTCAATTAGGTAGAAGCAACAGCACAAGAGGCTGTGCAAATCGTATTTTAAGCCTTTAGGAAACTCCATCGGCATAGAGAGGGCTGTGGCTGGTCCTTTCATAAAAATACCAGATCACAGGTGAGATTTTGAATACAATGGCCCTCTGGCCCACTAGCCTCTACAAGTAGATAATCACCAAGTCCAGGTGCATGTGCATTGTCCGTGAGGTTAACACTTAAAAGACAGAATATATTCACTGAACTTTTAGGAACATGAAAAGAACAGACTGGAGCAGGGCTACCCTCAAACGCCAGACACCCAGAGGCAAAACCTAGCCCTTGAGAGGCACCCATCAAAAATATTGTCCATTTGAAATTTTCCAGAGGTTATCAATCTGTCATTCTTTGGGCAAATAAAAACCGTGCTACAACTCAAAAATCCCTCGCTTGACCAGTAGCTGTGATGAAATTCACTCAATACTCACTGAAAGAAATAAAGCATGAAATTTCTCGTGGTTGTCCTCATTATAAAAATATTACAGCAAGAAACATACGCAGGATAGGAATATAGGGTAATGGTGATTGAACGGTGCTCTGACACACGTAGGCACAGTAGACAGTAGACACACGTTTATTTACAGTGTGGGATCACCTGAGTGTTCACCAGCCAGTCAGACCCGTGGTATCATTTAATAGGCTCCCTACTTAGGAAAAATCAAGGTTACTACATTTTTCCTCTCATTTGGGACTTTAATATGACAGTGAATGTGATTTGAATAGAAATCACATCCATTCAAGTCAAAATAAACAGAAAACATTAAACACAAGACTAAACTTTAAGGAACGACGTTGCTTAGAGTTCACTTAGCAATGCAATATAATTGTATCAATACAAAGACAGGATGAAGAATGTGTTTGTGTGCGTGTGCGTGTAGATGTGCGTGTCTGTTTTAGTGACCTTGTTGATTTTGTCTCTTCTGCTTGTGCCACCCCAGTGTCACAGTGATGTGTGCTATATCTGTTGTGTGAGAAGAAAAGGTGTGAATGTTGATGCTGCCGACCTTCTGACACTTTCACGCATGAGACTCAACGTCTCAGACTGAGTCCCCCCAGCACCTCCATGGCCACCACACATCACACAGCAACCTCAGTGGGGAAACATCACTCGAAGAATATATTTTCAGAACACTACCCTGAGCTCTCTGTGTAGCCCAGCACTGGTTAAAAAATATACTCAATCAGTGGCGGATATGTTCCCGTTCTCTTTTGCATGTTCTCAAGCATGTCACTTTTAAAGAGGAACAGGCATCAAGCCCGAGGGAAAGATGCTTGGTGTGCATAGTTCGGGCCGCTCGGATTGGTTTCCTCAAATATGGAACATGATATTGTGTGATTGAATGCCGCAAGTAATAATTGGATTTCTTTCTAACGCCTCTCCTCCCTGCCTAGACCCGTACAGATGGAAGATAAGTCCTAACCCATTAATCAAAGAGGGAGCATTTTGATCCCACTCTCAATTAGATTAGATTACATAAACTCAACAATTTGCAGCGAATATTATTTAAATAATCAACAGGTCATTCTGCTTGATCTCTTTGCAGCAAACAACATAAAGAATTTATGAGGAAATCTTATCCTCGTTGAAAGTAAAGCCAAACAGAAAACAATCCAAATCCTATTACAGTTTTAGATTACGGAGAGGTAAACTGATTTAATATTTATATTGAACTGGTTTCAAAATTAATATATTTGTCATTGTTTTCTCTATGATAGGATAGTGACATTCATTTCACGCTTGCTTTTATAAGCTAAAATAGTATCTATAGGCACATTGGAAACACAATCAGTTACATTAATTAATTAACATCAGTTAATGCAGTAATAAGCATTTACTAATTAGTTGTTATTGTTCATTAACACTAACTTATGTATCTAGTTTATTTATTAATGGTGTTCTTGTTAACTAAGGTATTCATTTATTATTTAATGGTGTTACCCTTACCCACTAACCCCTATGCATATGATATTTAATAATGCTTATTATCACATTATCTACATCCATTACTTGTTCAATGCACCCTCATTGTGAAGTGTTACTTGCTCATATGCAAAATCTTGAAAATAACCTCAAAATAAAATGCGCCCATTGAATTGCGGAATTACTTATATCATATCCAGGCTCGACAGGCGATTCAGCCAACTTATTTTCCAAGTTTGCTTGACCCATATGGTTAACCTCTAGTCACAAATATTATATCCTGTTTCTTTTGGGATTAACAATAGAATGGAACGTTTGAAGTGGTTTGCAGGTGTAAGTAAGCACCTGGACACCAACCAATAACTTCTACTCCTTTGCTTATTGATTGATGAGGGATATACAATATTTTCACACCAAACCAAATTGTACACGTGTGCCACAGATTTAATGAATCCCAGAGCTTTTCCTGAATGTAACTATGTGTCTGAAGCTCTGAGGTAATTTCAACGTCATCATTCTTCATCACATAAGAAGATAATATGAAGGAATTATTCATTGCACATATTTTATAAAGGGGGAGAGACTAAAAAGCCTTTACTTACATATTCTAGTCTTAAGTGAAGATGATGCATCATACAACTGTACTTTGAATTACATACTTCATTGGACATTAATGAAACAGAATAGACTCGAAAAGACAAAAGATTCCCATGTAGAGATACCATTTGTTGTAATACATTCATTGTGTCTAGAGTTGAGATAAATATTTAGTTTTCTTTTTAAAGAAAACTCTGAATATTTAGAGATACCATTTATTTATTTTTATTTAATACCTGTGAATGACTGTCAGATTACAGTTCAGTAGTTATTAACCGACCTATATATCGATTTTTATGTTTTTTGTAGTCCTGTTTATTATAGTACTCTTCCCCAACGCAAACCTTGCCATTACCTTTTTTCCTTAGTTTATGTATACGTCAAAAATGTATATACCACACAAACATACCAAACAGTAAAAGTCATACAGTAAAAACATATCCAACTTAAATTTAGAAAACCAACCACCATTTACTACTTGATGTGTCCTGTGGTAAACAGGACTGGCGGTGCTACTGACCGTTACATTTTGAAAAACGTGACCAACTAACAACCAGTTCACAGTGAAATGAGTCACACGACCGGTAGGGAGAGACAGTGAGATCGCCTGGTGGCTTTTGCGCTCGGTCTCGGGCTGCATGGGAGGGAGCAGCAGCAGCCTCAGTACCAGCCGTAGCCCGTGCCAGGCGGTGATCTCAGAACTGAGCGGAAAGTGGATCGGGGAGGCTGCTACATGCTGCCGCCTTTGTCGTAAGACGAGACTGTGTAATAGACGGATATTTACCACCGATTTCGAGGGACAATACACGCGATATCCATGTACTTAATCGAGGGACGGGGTCTGCTTCTGCTGGTGCTCTTCGCCGGACTGCAGGTAACGTGTTCGCCGTGTTTGAGTTGAGTTTACGCCGGACGGTTTTTCCTCCCGTGGTGGCGGCGGCGGCGGCGATGCTACTGCCCGCTAACGGGAGGTGGCGAGGAGCCGCTCTCCGCCGTCCGAGGGCTCTCCGTGTTCCGGCGGAACGGGGACATCATGTCTAGCTCATACACTTCACATGTTTCCCGGTGATATTATAATAAAAACACACCCGTGTTGTGTATTTCAGCAAGATGAAAACATCGGATGGCTCTTGTGCTAAATAATTGTTAACGGCAGTTTTAGGGGTTGAATTGTCCGTGCTATGGATGGATGTAGACGGTGGGTTTGAAAAAGCTAGCCCGTTTCGTTCACTTTCTTCGTATATAGTTTGATGTTCTGTCTTATTGATACGAGTCGAAGGGGGTGTTCGTGGCGATGGTTCACAGGCTCTCACTGGGGTGTTTTTGTGACGGACCTTCAAGTTGTGGCAATGTATTTGAGCCCAGCAAGTTGGGCTTTAATTGCCCGTCCACCATCAAGCGTTAGCAAGATGTAGTTTTGCTAACTCGTTGGTTAATCCAACTAAATGTGTGTCTGTGATGTGTACTTGCCTTTTGTCGTCCACCTAGTAAGGCTGGAGGTGAATGTGGACTTCTGTCAAATGCTATTTATTTATATCCTTGAAGATGCACTTGGTTTCAATTGGGCTACTCCTCTCGATATACAACATGCGAGGAGCCTACTCTGTCCCACGATGCAATTGTTATTCATCCAGAAATGTATATTTAAAGAAACGACGCGATTACAAATAAAACAAATTCGAACATTAGATTGCCTGGAGATCATTTTGTTAATCAGAGTACTGTTGGAAACAGGCGAAAAGCGTCTGTTTCCCTTCCCCCCTCCCCAAGCATTTTGGTATAAATTCCACTGATTAAGAATGGCAAGTGGCACGGATACCCACAATGCGCTTTTTCACTGGGGTCTCCTCGTTTTAAATTCTTTGGAGAATGCATGCAGATTAGACCAGCAAAAAAGCCCCTGTTGGACATGGGGCTAGTTATTCCTTATGGCCAGCTTGTATTTCTCTAGTAGACATGTACACATGCCAGTTGCTATTGAATCAATCTAACTTGTGTTTGTCTTATTCTGCGTTTTAAGTCCTTGTAGATCTATACCTGGAATGTCTTTAGTATAATTTCAGTATCTTTCAGTATAATTGTAATGTTATTTTTTTAGCTATGTTAGTTTCTGACCTATATTATTGTATTGTTGTACAGAATTAAATAGGAGGGCACATGCAACAATGGAAAACAAAAAATACCCCATAGCCATGGAACAGTGATTTTAGACGTTTCCCAGGCTTTTTTAAACGTTCATACACTGGGGGGGTGG